>VMBQ01015698.1:0-12091 GCA_007657795.1 Dreissena rostriformis | reverse complement strand
AGTGCACTTGAAATGTGTGGTGAGTCTTAAATGCAGTGATATGTTTCAAGCGATTCCACATTTTTGTCAACAATAATTGTGTAAACAAATAGTATTTCGTATTTGCATCCTAAACCTGTTTGAGAATAATCTTAAAGGATATCTATTTATAACCATTACATGTATTTGCATGTTGATATTGGTGGACAGACCAAACAAAACCATTTTCATGCAATCCATTATGTGATTATTTTCTGTCTTGTAAAATATGTTGATTTTTCTGTTGTTTTTTTAAAACATTTTTATCAGTTTTTATTCGATCAAACCTAATGTTGTGTGCCTTTTTAGAGGCTGATTTTTATACATAAATAGCTATCTTAGTGGACTTCAGAACTGTCAGCACTGGACGTTAGAACACATTTTGAATGATTATACCACCAGTGACTTCTCCATTAAAAATAACCATGTACCTAGTGTCCAACAATTTTTTAAGTTGCATGCAAAATTATATAATGTACCCCTCACATGGAGCTAAAAAAAGAACAAAGGAAAATCTTAATCAAGTGAATGTGAAACTTTTAATTTACGTTAAGATTCCGAATATATTTACATATATCCAATGTTTTAACAAGTTTTATCCAGGAAAAAACATTTCAATTTTATTTGCAGTTAAAATGACCATATTGATTTCATTACAAGTAAATCATGCTTACCAGAAATACCATGTGTTTTCAAAATTGCAATGACTGGTCAAAACGGATCTTTGAATGTTAATTTCTTCTTCAATGATGATCAATATTGCTTTCCAAAACATATTTTAGACGCTGCTGGTGAAAATGGTTTTGGAGGTACTTAACAACACACTTAAATGGCAAGCTGACAATCCTCTGTAACAATACTAATCAAGTGCAAAGAAATATGTCACCACTGCTTTTTAGGGGAACAAGTCACACTTTTATTGCATTATTTGTTCTAAATAAAGAATACACATTTTTTATCATTGCTATGGTAATTCGCTCTATGTCACACAATAAGTTTGGTATTCAATAATAACACCTTGTTTATTTCAACAATTTAACCCATTTATGCCTAGTGGACTCTCCCATCCTTCTTAATTGTATATATTAATTTGCAAAATTAGGGATGTCTAGTATATATTTTTTTTTATATTTAGAATTTCTTACAGAAATTCCTTTAAGCAAACAGCGCAGACCCTGATGAGACGCCACATCTTGCGGCGTCTCATCTGGGTCTGTTTGCCAAGGCCTTTTTCTAGACGCTAGGCATAAATGGGTTAAACCAACATGGTGAGAACTTTACATGATCTCAGGCCATCTTGTAAACATTGTATCACAAAATAGAAATTTTAAAACTGGCCACACATCATAACACAGGTGAGCAATCTAGGGTGACCTTGGCCCTCTTGTTATGCAAATTTATCAAATCAGTTTTATTCAATTGATATTTTAAACTTTCATTTATCTTATGGTTGTGTACAGTACTTGTGTTTTCTATTGCTTTTTTAAGCACACATTTGTTTTATTGTGATTTAAACCATGTAGATCGCCGTGGTGTTAAGGATATGGTGTCCGCCTAGCGATCGGGAGGTCATGGGTTTGATCCCCACTGTGTGAGCGTTCTTTTAATCTCCCCCAAAGACACCAAGTACTGGTTCTACCCAGGCCCAAGACTCATTGAATAGTCAAATTGTGTTGATGCTCCAGAGGAGCCCTGCAATTAATGGGAAGAACAAGAAGAAGATTTCTTCGTGTGTTCAATTGCTTTTTTAAGCCCACATTTTTTTTTGTATTGTTATTTATGTGCGTTTTTTCCAGCATGACTTTCACTTGCATCATCTCTGTTCAATACTTGCCTGATTTTCTCTAAGTAATGTAACTGAGGATGATGAATTTAAAGTTTTCATCCTGCTGCAATATTATTCAGTCCATTTGATTATTTCCATGCAGTCAACCATGACGTGAAATATATTTTAAGTTTACCAACGCCTGAATGTATTTTGCATTCTTTCCTTTTAAACAGAAGGTTTTATCTGTAGTTGGATCTGGTTAAGTATGTAATAAATGTGTGATAAAATATTTGTTGTTTTATTGCCTATTCAAAACGTGCTCATGGTGAGCTTCCATTAAAAAGCATGGCATCAGGGTGCGGGGCAGTTTTCCTTATATGAGTCGTGTTCTGAGAAAACTGGGCATAATGCATGTGCGTAAAGTGTCCTCCCAGATTACCCTTTGCAGTTCGCACAGGCTGATCAGGGACGACACTTTCTGCCAAAATTGGATTTTAGCTAAGAAGAGACTTCATTTTAACGAAAAATGTCATAAAAGCGGAAAGTGTCGTCCCTGATAAGCCTGTGCGGACTGCACAGGCTAATCTGGGACGACACTTTTCGCACATGCATTATGCCCAGTTTTCTCAGAACGCGACACATATGGCTATACAGAACTCTTGTGAACACTAAAGAAGTCAAAAAAGTTGCCCAATCATCAGGACACTTGCTCAGAATATTTGTTATAGTTCATTGAAATAATCGCTGACAGGGGGTGGGGCAGTTTTCATTACATACTCTAGAAGAATAGTGCATAATAAACTGTGTATACTCAAATAAAACTGAAAATCTTTATATTTAAAACACCTTACTAGAAAAAAGACACTGAGACAAATAATATCCCCTGCGAAAATAATTCGTGTGACCTTGAGCTGGAGGTGGTTTTAACGTCTTAAGCCATCTGTAAATTGCCCTAATGTGACAAACATATTAGGGAAGTTGTAATCTTTAAGTGCAACATTGACTTGCCACGACTGACTTGTGATAACTTCTGTACATATTCTCCATGAGAAAAACATCCTGCAAGAGACATAAAATTTCATAGAGTGCAGTCTTGCTCTGGGAAAACGGGACTTAATGCATGTACGTTGTGTTGTCCCAGATTAGCCTGTGCAGTCCCCACAGGCTAATCAGGCACGACACTAATTGCCTAGGGTGGATTTTCATTCAGAAGAAGCTTCATTTAAATGAAAAATTCCAAAGCACAGGCTAATATGGGATGACACTTAACGAGCACATGAATTAAGCCGCTTTTTCCCAGAGGTAAGCTCCAATGCAATGAACATCCTTTAAGGGGCTAGACTGATTCTGTCATATCTGTCAAAAAATAAATTTATCATAATTTTTTGACTATGTGTTACTTTGCTCGTACATAGCTTCCAGTGTACAGTATTTGCCATTAAGAGCTTTATAAAGACTGAAAACTTTGCAAAGAAAATGTAACAAGATAAATTGAACATGATCTGTCAATCTTTATATTTCATAGCTGGTTTTAACGGTTTATTTTCCGGGACTAAAATAAGTCTATGAACAGGCATATAAGGGAATAAGAAACATCACATTTGTCTGAATGTCTTATGCAGGGATTTAGCCAGACTAAAAAATGGGGCAGGACACAAGCAGGCTTACCTGGTTCCTGAAACATAGTCAGAAAGATGTTAAACTTTGTACATTGTGAGTCACTAAATTGTGCCGTTTCCACTTAAGTATTTATATTCAATCATCTATTTGGCACATATTCCATGGGGTATATTCTTATTAAAAATAATTTGATGTTAATAATTATAAATTAATACCATGCAATAAGTTGTACAATGGTCAATAGTCAATAAAAACAAGTAGCGTGTGTCTGTATTTATGCCAAAATTGACATGAACAAGAGATGTGTTTGTCAGAAACACAATGCCCCCTACTGCGCCGCTTTGAAATAAAAAAAAAATATATCATTTGGCAGGTATAGAAATTATCTCTCTTTAAAGCTTGTTACTTCCCTTTGATTTTGTTTTTTGACCTTTGACCTTAACAGATGACCTTGACCTTTCACCACTCAAAATGTGCAGCTCCATGAGATACACATGCATGCCAAATATCAAGTTGCTATCTTCAATATTGCAAAAGTTATGGCCAATGTTAAATTTTTCGGATGGACACACAGACTGACAGACGGACTGACAGTTCAACTGCTATATGCCACCCTACCGGGGGCATAAAAGGGACAAAAAAGAATGGTACTTATTTAAGCATAAAAAATTGAAGGGGGTCACATATTTTAAAAGGGTGGGGCATAAAAAAGGAAACGCCCTCCTCCTGCCATTCTGCTTAAGCTCAATCCCGTCTATATGAATATCTGAGCTTCAGGGCAAAATTACATGTAACAGCATTTTACTAGTTAAAGGAATGGGTCAGATAAAAACAAAATAATAACTATTATTTTTTTTATTGATATAAGCCAACTTACACATTTTGGTTTACAAAAACTTGCATAAACCAACACAGCTTTGTTGAGTGCCATATCCTTAACAAATGTCAGTATTTTAGCATTTACATATTTTCGAAATAAGTGAAAGGTTGCACTATAATGCAATGTCCATCACAACTAATGCATATAACAGTACTTTAAATGTACATCACTCTAAAAATGTATACAATAAGTCATGGACGGATATTTATAAAGCAGTACTCAGGCACGGCACTGATCACTGCAAACAAGCCTCATTGTATGTAAAACCAATACATACTATGAAGCCGTTTTACAAATAATGTGTATAAAGCAACGATTTATAGCAAACAACATTGACAATAAGGCTAACTTCAACGTTTGTAACATTATATACATATTATATATAAAACTCCAATATCGGTACATTACACACATGAGAAATGAATGTCCCGTCCAATAGTTCAATCATGGGCTTCTTTGGGTCCACTGCTCAATGGAAAACCAACAGTAATCTTAGTTGTTACCTTAGAAACAAACTAGTAAACAATAGAATTATTGCATAGAGATGACTCAGCACTTTGTACCTGTATTTTGGATGTATCAAATTTTATTCTTTATGTCACAAGAGAAGCACAGACAGAATCAACTGGAAATGTGCTTCATGTTCATAATATTTAACACACATTTAAGTGCATTCAGTCAATTCAAACCATCAAAGTTCTCAGAATAACAAAACATATACAGAGTATCCCTAGACATACGACTACCCCCATCCGCTGAGCAGTAGACCCACTATTAGTCTATCAGCCAGATGGGTTGGGGTGTACCACTCAGGGGGGCAAAACAACACCTATTTTATTTGATTGTATACTCAATATAAAGAAAAAAAAATGTGTGATAACAATCTCAGTTGGGCAGCTATAAGTTATTATTGAGCTGTTTCTATGGCAACCGTCAGGCTTTGACTAAATAGCTAGTTTAGCTAGTATAATTCTCAAATATTTCCTCAAAATTGGTTCTAGAAAAAAGTTTGGTGTTAAAATGAAGATCATGATTATAACCTAGTATGATCTGCAGTTAAATATGCAAATTAGTACATCTGCATATCTATGAATATTAATGAGATTGCAAGAAAAGTTCCTAAAAACTAGCGAACCTCCAAAATAGTAGGGTAAATGTACACTTTGACTCCCAAAACATTGCTACAAAAGGTATTGTAACTGATCCTGGTAGGGTAGATGGTCCTTAAAACATATCAAAAGTTTACCACAATCGGACCTCAGAAAAGTGTAGTTTTTTTTCAAGATGGCCGCCAAGATGGCCGCCAAGACCTGTTAATGATCATAACTATGTAACTATCCAATCAAATTTGATGAATTTGGTGTCTATACCTAGGTTTCAAGGGGCAAAGAACACATACTGATCATCAAAAACTGTTTAAGTTTAATATAGTACACACAAATCCAACATGGCGTCGAAAATGGTCGCCAAGATGGCCACCAAAACCTATCTGTGATCATAACTATGTAGCTATCAATTAAATTTGATGAATGTGGTGACTATACTTAGGTTTCAGGGGGCAAAGAACACATTAATATCATCAGACAAAGTGTAAGTAAATTATGTTACACAGAAATCCAATATGGCGTCCAAAATGGTCGCCAAGATGGCCGCAAAGCTGGTCGCAAAAACCTATTAATGATCATAACTATGTTACTATCCACTCAAATTTGACGATTTTGGTGCCTATACATAAGTTTCAGGGGGCAAATAACACATTAAGATCATCAGACATTGTTCAAGTTAATTATATTACACACAATCCAAAACAGCGTCCACAATGGCCGCCAAGATTGCCGCCAAAACATATTTATGATCATAAAATATAACTATGTAACTATCCACTCAAATTTGATGAATTTGGTGTATTTACCCAGGTTTCAGAGAGCAAACAACACATAAATATCACATTTTTATCATCAGACAAAATGTAAGCCAATAATTATGTTACACNCTTGACTGATGTCCTAACTCTCATGTCTTGACTGATGTCCTAACTCTCATGTCTTGACTGATGTCCTAACTCTCATGTCTTGACTGATGTCCTAACTCTCATGTCTTGACTGATGTCCTAACTCTCATGTCTTGACTGATGTCCTAACTCTCATGTCTTGACTGATGTCCTAACTCTCATGTCTTGACTGATGTCCTAACTCTCATGTCTTGACTGATGTCCTAACTCTCATGTCTTGACTGATGTCCTAACTCTCATGTCTTGACTGATGTCCTAACTCTCATGTCTTGACTGATGTCCCTGCTCTCATGGCATATCTGATATACTTTATCTCATGCTTTAATGTCATGTCTTTCATCATTGCCCTCTTGTCATGTTTGATTCTTCTTTTCTCTTGTTATGTCAGTCATTCTTGATTTTATTTAATTGTTGATATCCTTTCGTTCTCATTTAATGCATGATATACTTGCTGTCTTGTTATGTGTGATGCATTTGCTTTCATATCACACCTGATGTCATTTCTCTCATGTCATGTTTTATTCCCTTACTTTCATGACATGTATGATGTTCTCACTGGAATATCATGTTTGATGTCCTAACTATCATCTCACCTCAGATTTCTTTACTATAATGTCATGACTGATGTCCTTTCCATTATGCAATGTCAGATGTCTTAACTTTCATGTCATGTTATGTGTCCTTATTATCCTGTCATGTCAGATATCCTTGCTGTCATGTTGGATGTCCCTGTTGTTATATCATGTCAGATATCCTGGTTTTCATTTCATTTCAGATGTCCTTGCTGTTATTCCATGTCATATTCCTTTGCTGCCATGTCATGTCAGATGTCGTTGATATCATGCCAGATGTCTTTGCTGTCATGTCTGACATCTTTACTATCGTGTCATATCTAACATCTTTACTGTCATGTCAGATGTCTTTTCTATCCTTTCATGTCTGACATCTTTACTATCATTTTGTTTAAGACATCTTAACTATCATGTCATGTCTGACATCTTTACCACCATGTCATTTCTGACATCTTTACTATCATGTCATGGTAGATGTATTTACTACCATGTCATGTCTGGTATCTTTACTTGGATATTATGTCAGATGTCAATGTTGTCATGTCATGTCATATGTCTTTACTATTATGTCATATCTAACATCTTTACTATCATGTCATGACAGATGTCTTTACTATCATGTCATGTCAGTTGTCTTTGCTATCATGTTATGTCAGATGTCTAAACTATCATGTCATATCATATAGCTTTACTATCATGTCATGTTTGACATCTTAACTATCATTTCCTATCTGACATCTTTACTATCATGTCATGTCAGATGTATGATCTATATGTTATGTCTGACATCTTTACTATAATGCCATATTTAATATTTTTACTGTCATGTCATATGTCTTTACTATCATGATATATGTTACATCTTTACTATCATGTCATGTCAGATGTATTTACTATCAGACATTTTTACTATCATGTCATGTTTGACATCTTAACTATCTCGCCATGCCTGGCATTTTTACTATCATGTAATGTTTGACATCTTAACTTTCATGTCATGAATGACATCTTTGCAATCATGCCATGTCTTACATCTTTACTATCATGTCATGTCAGATGTATATACTATCATGTCATGTCAGTCGTATATACTATCATGTCATGTCTGACAGCTTTAATGTCATGTCTGATGTCTTAACTATCATGTCATGTCAGATATTTATACTATCGCGTCATGTATGACAGCTTTACTGTCATTTCTGATGTCTTAACTATCATGTCATGTGTGACATCTATACTATCATGTCGTGTGTGACATCTTTACTATCATGTCATGTCTGACGTCTTTACTATCATTTCATGTCAGATGTATATACTATCATGTCATGTCTGACATCTTAAGTATCATGTCATTTGAACCTCTTTACTGTCATGTCATATCTGGCATCTTAACTATCATGTCAAGTCTGACATTTTTACTATCATGTCATGTCTGACATCTTAACTCTCATGTCATTTTTGTACATTTTTACTATCATGTCATGTCTGGAATCTTAACTATCATGACAAGTCTGACATCTTTACAATGTCATGTCAGATGTCATATTATTTCTGACATTTCAGGACTACTACATCTTTGAGCAGCAGAGGAAAAACCAGAACTAACCAAGAGACAGCCTGCAAATTAGTTAAAATGATGTATACAGTAAAACAGTGTATGAAAATAATCACATATATTAAGTATATAAAACTTTTTCAGGAAAGTTTCTTTAGTTCTTGTGTTTTTTTTACTTTATAATCGGAGCTATTGACTTTTGAAAGTTTAGCCAAAGTATCAAAACATACATATATTGATCTTGTAAAATATATTCTCATTACAAGTTCATGTATATATATATATTGTTAAATAATTATGGTGATTTCTTTTTATTTGTGTATGTTTGTTGTACATTGTGATATTATGGAAGTAGATACTAAGTCTTATGTTGTCATTAGATTTTCTTGGATTTTCAAATCTATTTTGGTAATCAGAGCCTATCTGTTAATTGGCTACATATAATTTATCTTGGTTGAAGCTAATTTAATCTTGATATTAAATATATCGCTGATTTTGCGATAGGCCATTGGACATGGCCGTATATTTACACATGCATGAAACTTTGCTGCATTGAATTAGTTCAAAACTTAGTTGACTGGATGTAATATATCAGAATGCAACAGGGATGTCATGTTTTTTTGTGGCATCATGACTTTATTAAATTGAACTTGGCAAAAGCTTATTTAATATTTTTATATAATATGATAATATGGTTAAATATAGATCAAAGTTAGTTTACAGCAAGTTACAATACCATGCTTTACTTTATAGAGTGCACTTGAAATGTGTGGTGAGTCTTAAATGCAGTGATATGTTTCATGCGATTCCACATTTTTGTCAACAATAATTGTGCAAACAAATAGTATTTTGTATTTGCATCCTAAACCTGTTTGAGAATAATCTTAAAGGATATCTATTCATAACCATTACATGTATCTGCATGTTGATATTGGTGGACAGACCAAACAAAACCATTTTCATGCAATCCATTATGTGATTATTTTCTGTCTTGTAAAATATGTTGATTTTTCTGTTGTTTTTTTAAAACATTTTTATCAGTTTTTATTCGATCAAACCTAATGTTGTGTGCCTTTTTAGAGGCTGATTTTTATACATAAATAGCTATCTTAGTGGACTTCAGAACTGTCAGCACTGGACGTTAGAACACATTTTGAATGATTATACCACCAGTGACTTCTCCATTAAAAATAACCATGTACCTAGTGTCCAACAATTTTTTAAGTTGCATGCAAAATTATATAATGTACCCCTCACATGGAGCTAAAAAAAGAACAAAGGAAAATCTTAATCAAGTGAATGTGAAACTTTTAATTTACGTTAAGATTCCGAATATATTTACATATATCCAATGTTTTAACAAGTTTTATCCAGGAAAAAACATTTCAATTTTATTTGCAGTTAAAATGACCATATTGATTTCATTACAAGTAAATCATGCTTACCAGAAATACCATGTGTTTTCAAAATTGCAATGACTGGTCAAAACGGATCTTTGAATGTTAATTTCTTCTTCAATGATGATCAATATTGCTTTCCAAAACATATTTTAGACGCTGCTGGTGAAAATGGTTTTGGAGGTACTTAACAACACACTTAAATGGCAAGCTGACAATCCTCTGTAACAATACTAATCAAGTGCAAAGAAATATGTCACCACTGCTTTTTAGGGGAACAAGTCACACTTTTATTGCATTATTTGTTCTAAATAAAGAATACACATTTTTTATCATTGCTATGGTAATTCGCTCTATGTCACACAATAAGTTTGGTATTCAATAATAACACCTTGTTTATTTCAACAATTTAACCCATTTATGCCTAGTGGACTCTCCCATCCTTCTTAATTGTATATATTAATTTGCAAAATTAGGGATGTCTAGTATATATTTTTTTTTATATTTAGAATTTCTTACAGAAATTCCTTTAAGCAAACAGCGCAGACCCTGATGAGACGCCACATCTTGCGGCGTCTCATCTGGGTCTGTTTGCCAAGGCCTTTTTCTAGACGCTAGGCATAAATGGGTTAAACCAACATGGTGAGAACTTTACATGATCTCAGGCCATCTTGTAAACATTGTATCACAAAATAGAAATTTTAAAACTGGCCACGCATCATAACACAGGTGAGCAATCTAGGGCGACCTTGGCCCTCTTGTTATGCAAATTTATCAAATCAATTTTATTCAATTGATATTTTAAACTTTCATTTATCTTATGGTTGTTTACAGTACTTGTGTTTTCTATTGCTTTTTTCAGCACACATTTGTTTTATTGTGATTTAAACCATATAGATCGCCGTGGTGTAATGGATATGGTGTCCGCCTAGCGATCGGGAGGTCATGGGTCTGTGTGAGCGTTCTTTTAATCTCCCCCAAAGACACCAAGTACTGGTTCTACCCAGGCCCAAGACTCATTGAATAGTCAAATTGCGTTGATGCTCCAGAGGAGCCCTGCAATTAATGGGAAGAAGAAGAAGAAAAAGATTTCTTCGTGTGTTCAATTGCATTTTTAAGCCCACATTTTGTTTTGTATTGTTATTTATGTGCGTTTTTTCCAGCATGACTTTCACTTGCATCATCTCTGTTCAATACTTGCCTGATTTTCTCTATGTAATGTAACTGAGGATGATGAATTTAAAGTGTTCATCCTGCTGCAATATTATTCAGTCCATTTGATTATTGCCATGCAGTCAACCATGACGTGAAATATGTTTTAAGTTTACCAACGCCTGAATGTATTTTGCATTCTTTCCTTTAAAACAGAAGGTTTTATCTGTAGTTGGATCTGTTTTAGTCTGTAATAAATGTGTGATAAAATATTTGTTGTTTTATTGCCTATTCAAAATGTGCTCATGGTGAGCTTCCATTAAAAAGCATGGCATCAGGGTGCGGGGCAGTTTTCCTTATATGAGTCGTGTTCTGAGAAAACTGGGCATAATGCATGTGCGTAAAGTGTCGTCCCAGATTAGCCTGTGCAGTTCGCACAGGCTTATCAGGGACAACACTTTCTGCCTAAATTGGATTTTTGCTAAGAAGAGACTTCATTTAAACGAAAAATGTCATAAAAGCGGAAAGTGTCGTCTCTGATAAGCCTGTGCGGACTGCACAGGCTAATCTGGGACGACACTTTACGCACATGCAGTAAGCCCAGTTTTCTCAGAACGCGACACATATGGCTATAAAGAAATATTGTGAACACTATAGAAGTCAAATTAGTTGCCCAATCATCAGGAAACTTGCTCAGAATATTTGTTATAGTTTATCGAAATAATCGCTGACAGGGGGTGGGGCAGTTTTCATTACATACTCTAGAAGAATAGTGCATAATAAATTCTGTATACTGAAATAAAACTGAAAATCTTAATATTTAAAACACCTTACTAGAAAAAAGACACTGAGACAAATAATATCCCCTGCGAAAATAATTCGTGTGACCTTGAGCTGGAGGTGGTTTCAACGTCTTAAGCCATCTGTATATTGCCCTAATGTGACAAACATATTAGGGCAGTTGTAATCTTTAAGTGCAACATTGACTTGCCACGACTGACTTGTGATAACTTCTGTACATATTCTACATGAGAAAAACATCCTACAAGAGACATAAAATTTCATAGAGTGCAGTCTCGCTCTGGGAAAACGGAACTTAATGCATGTACGTTGTGTCG
>VMBQ01015697.1:0-12123 GCA_007657795.1 Dreissena rostriformis | reverse complement strand
TCTTTGATTTCTTTCATTAAACTCTTTACCTTTCACCAACTCCAATCACAATCAACGCTGTATATCTTTTTTAAAGATATTTCTTGTTTAAGTTCCACTAATAGTAAATTTGTTTAAATCTATTTATTTCTGCTTGATTGCATTAAAAGCCATTGAAACACTCTCAAGTCTGTTTCCTGGGTAGAACCAGTACGTGTCTATGGGGGTGATCTAAAGAATGCTTCCACTGTGGGGATCAAACCCATGACCTTCTGATGGCTTTGCCGACACCGTTTCCACTTTGCCACATTGACCTCTAATAGTAAATTGAAGTTTCATGTGTTTTTTTATTGCTGTCACATGATTTGTGCCAATTTCAGTTTTGTGCAACTAGAAAGTGTGCAATGCAAGGTGCCGAGATTCTGTCAAAGGCAGTTCAAGGGACGTTACTTCATGAAGGCAGACAACGGCTAGAGTTGCAGAACTTTTCAATGAAACTAAAAGATGCCAAACTAAGAGGTGAACCAATTTATGCAAAACAATACCAGTACTGTTTTGATTGTTTTAGAAGAAGTTGATGACAAAAAATATCATTTTAATAAGATATACAGCGTATATCCTGATTTGGAAAATAAAAGTTTAAAATGTACATTACTAAATGATTAAATTGGAAGCAACGGTCGCTGTTTCTGTTTTTTTTTCCAGTTATTATTCTTGTATCCACCGTATGGAATGTAGTGTATTGCATATTTATGTGCATGTTTTTACATCTTTGAATAAATAAATTGAACATATTACATTTCCAATTAATTTGTTAACACTTATTTATGCTAGTATTTGCACAGTGTAATACATATAAGAAATATCCATTACATCAATGTACATGTTTATTCAAACTGCACACTTGTTTTTATTTTGCAATTTTTATGGTGTGTGTAGAATTTAAAAAGGTAAAACGGGTATTTTTCTGAAAATATGTGAAGTCCATTAGTTAATTGTGTCAGGCATATTTCATTTTCTTAAAGCATTTAAACAATATTTGAGTCTTGCTCTGGGGAAATGGGGCTTAATTTATGTGCATAAAGTGCTGTCCCATATAAGCCTGTGAAGTCCGCACAGTCTAATCAGGGAAGACACTTTCTGCTTTTATGGGATTTTTTGTTTACAGGAAGTTTCTTTATGAAAATCAAGTCTAGGGGGATAGTGTTGTCCCTGATAAGCCTGGGATGACTTCACAGGCTAATCTGGGACGACACTTTATGCACATGCATTAAGCTCAGTTTTTCCAGAACGCAGCTAAAAACATTTAAAACATGGTTTTAATGTCTTGCAGATCTTCTCTCAAAAGGCATTGGGTACCATCACGCTGGTATGGACATGCAGGACAGAAAGGCAATCGAAGAAGTATTTGCAAGTTGCCAAGTGCCTGTTTAAGGTATATATATATATAATATAACAATATTTTGTTTGGTTAATATCCATATCCGACTTTAATTGCTTTGATAGTGTCATTAAACTTGCGGGCAATTGAAGACGTATTTGCAAGTGGCAATATGTCTGCATTAGATATATTTATTACTGTATATTGCAATATTTTGTCTTATTAATATCCATATCCGACTTAAATTGCTCTAATTGTGTCTTTAAACTTGAGGGCAATGGTGGTGCTTTTGTTTTGAAGGACAATGAATCTTGAACTTTAAAATAGAGGCCATTTCAAATGTATTAATTTGACATGAAAATGTCTTCATTGACAATATGTTTTATGCTACCTCTAAACAAATGTTATTGAAATGATAACTTTTTCAGTGTTTATAGTACATCCCATAATTTTTCTGGCCCAAAACTGGACTTTGTAAAAGTTATGCTGACATTTGATTTCATGGTGGGACACCTTAACACAATCTTTCACTTAAACACTTATCTGGGCTGACATTTTCCGCTTTCATGGAATTTTCGTTTAAAAGAGGTCTCTTCTAAAGAAAATTAAATGTAGGTGGAAAGTGTCGTCACAGATTAGCCTGTGCAGACTTCACAGGCTAATCTGTGACGACACTAAATGCATGTGCATTAAGCCCCGTTTTCCCAGAGTGAGGCTCAAATACATCATTCTTATCTGTTTTTCACTCAGTGGCTACAAGTACATTGGCAATGGGTGTGAACATCNTACGACAGCAATGTCTGCCGAAATTTGATTTCTCGTATAACCGATGTTCTATTTCGTCAAAAACATTTTTTTTGAATCTCAAATTGAAACGGACTCTTATGCTCGATCTTTTGGTCGTACTCGGAAATAATACCAGTTATCTGCCACGCATACAATGATAAATTACCATATTGCAATTCCATATGCTTTGTCGGTTTGACAACCATATGTCGACTGATGACATCACAAAATGACGGTAAAACATTTACCTCTTATACATATTGACAAGCTTCATTGACGACTCCCTCTCTTCTAATGGGAACAACGTAATTTTAAGCAGCAATGATGCAGACCTCGGTTTGAACTTTATATGTGTATTGCTACGGGCAATCTGCTGCGTCCCATCGTCACTCAAGGACACCATGTGCCTGACTTATGGTATCTTTTTGTCCAATCAACTGTTTCAAAGCAAAAATAACAATGATTTTTAACAGGTTTGACATTATGAAGACGGTTGGCTGAAGCAACCATGTTTGGTTTTATGAAAGACATAAATAAAATACACATCATCCTTCTGGCTCATATCTTTCCATACACTTACTCGTTTTCAATGAATTTAGTTGTAATATTTGCGATACATCGCACCGAAATAATGTGAATTATGTCCATTTTGGCTATTACTACATGAATAATCGTACACACATTCAAACATTAACAATATATGAAAGGAAATAGATATATAAATAATATGATATTATATAATAGTATACCTGGAATATCTAATTGATGTTACAGTTTAATTTTATTTCAAGCGAGTAACAGAAGGATAATGAGTTTTTTTTTCAAGAAGCGACGCTGTTTTTTAATACCATTCTATCGTATATATCCTTCTTACGTTGTTTTGCCCTTTAGTTCGGTGTCTATATTTAAACAATTTATTTGCTCGATGTATTTGTCAATTAACACTCCGACATAACAGTTCATTTACTGGCTGTTCAAATGTATCACATTTCTACTTCGATATAACTGATATGGAAACGAAAATTTCGCTAGCAGCAAATCCCCATTGAATAGTAATTTTCTTTACCAAGTTGTCGCAAAGAAGACGTTTGAAGAATTGCAGATTCGTTATGTCACACTCACGCCGGAAAGATGCCATAGGGTATGCCCTACATCCTTGTTACCCTTTCTAAATAAATGCACTAAGAAGTATCTAATCGTCGCATTCTTATGTCAGAAAATTTCCTGCAGCCACTGTATGCCTATTACTGGTAAATGTTTGTCTTCTTATATCACGGAATAGGATAATTGTGCGTTTACCATACGAGAGCCGATTGCTCTGGACGAAAAAGAACATTCTCAAGCGCGACCTAGTAACGACATACCGGTGTACCGTGTTCACTGGATTATTTAATTAAGATGTTAAAATGCGACCCACTTGCACTTGCATTTGACGGTCGCCCATAAATACTTTCCCAACTCCAGATTCTTAACTTAGTATTATACGTGCGTGACCGTAAATACAGGTACGTTGTTGACGCCTTCGAATATTTTTGGAATATAATAATTTACTGCATGTTATCTGTTAGCAGAACGTCGAATAAGCAGATCTGAAACGATCTGCTATTATAAAAAATAACATAAATACGGACTAGAGTCTGGAAATCGCAGCGAGGGCGAATTGGTTCCGTACTGTTTTGTTTTTTTTTAATCTTAATTTGCTTTAGGTAGCTTGCGTTTGAAATTGGTTTTAAAATAAATCTGAGTTTCGGTTTAGAGCTATTACCTCTTTTCAATTATTGTTATTTTTATCCATCTGTAGACAAACAATATTGTACGTTACAATGAAAATGATTAAGAATATAACATAAGTCGTGTTTTCCAGATCATCGCTGACGGTTTTTCCTGAAATACACCTGCATGCAAAGCGCATCGCAATGACCAATATAATGAAATAATATGTTTGATTGTGTCATACAAATCACAAAATAATGAAGTAGTATTTCAAGACATAGCAAACGCGGTTTTTGATTCTGCTCACCTTGGAAACAAATACTATATACAAATCATAAGTGTATAAATTATGTATTGCAATGAGTTCAATATTCTTCCCAAATAACATATCTGACCTCAACGTATATCTTGTTTTGATTTTATACAAACAAGAACAACGAACTATAGAGTTCATATTTTAATTCTCGTAAAAAAAGAATCGGTAAAACATACTTTATATTCGAAGATAAATTAAATTGAAAGTAAGATCCTGTTGAAATGCTAACGACGTTTGCAGCGCGGGACTTTGACAGCATGAAGAGTGCAACCGGCGGCTACAAGACAGATTTATACGTGTTTCAATGCCAATACACTGGCAAGGGATTAATTTTGTCAACCGCAATATGAGAGCTGGTCGGCATTGGCATGTGTATATGTCCGGATGAAAGGAGATCTTACGGTTCAATTATTCAGAGAATCTTTCATAAATTACAATACGTGACGCGATCGAAGGTTTCGTTTTGCAAGCGTCTTTGTGTGTAAATGCGTTTTAGATAAAATCAATCATCTTGGTAAATTTGCGTTATGACATCGAGACTAAAAAGTGGTTATCCGAGTAATCGACGTGAATAATGTGTTCAATAGGTATTTGACCGTTAAATATATATAAAGATCAACAAATAATGGAAAAATACAATTTTGAAAACTTCTTTTGCACAGAAAGTAAAAAATATGTGTTGATGATAATTTCTATACACATTCAATAATAATTTGTATTATATAATTTTCAAAAATACTGAAACGCAGTAAATTGACAAAAAAGTGCGATTGGTCCAAAGCAAAAATAACCAGGATTTTGTTCAACAAGTTTGACAATATGAAGACGGTTGGCTGTAGCATCCGTGTTTGGTCACAAGAAAGACATATATAAAAAGTACACATCCTTCTTGCTAACATTCGTACATACATAAACTGGTTTTCAATGACTCTAGTTGTTTTATTTTCGAGACATCGCACCGAAATGATGTGAATTATGTCCATTTTGGCTATTTCTGCATAAATAAACGCATGAAGATTGAACATGAACACCATATATAAAGAAATAATTATAATATTTTGCTATAGAATTATACCTGGAATATCTAATTGATGTTACGGTTTATTTTATACGAGTTAAAGAAGGAAAGGGATTTCTGTTTAAGAAACGACACTGTTTTTGGAATAACACTGTATCGCATATAACCTTGTAACGCGTTTTTGCACTTTAGTTCGGTATCTCTAATAAAACTATTAGATTTGCTCGATTTCTTTTTCAGTTACCACTCCGACATTACAGTTCATTTATAGGCTTTTAACATATGTCACATCTCTACTTCAAGATAACTGATAGTCTGATATGGACGAGACAATTTCGCTAGCAGCAAATCCCCATTGAATTATAATTTCCTTCGCATTTTCATTATGTCACACTCACGACGGAGAGTTGCCATAGAGTATGTCCTACATCCTTGTAACCCTTTCTAAATAAACGAACTGTTTTATATGTAGTAATGACAGATACCATCCTGCAGCCAATATATGCCTTTTACTGGTAGATGTTGTTATTCTCTTTACATCATGAAATGGGATAATTGGGCGTTTAATATACGAGAGCCGATTACAAGATTCAAAAAATGGTTTTGCTATTAACCGAGAAATCTCACGGTCCCCCGAGAATTTCTCTGGACGAAAAAGTACATTCTCAAGCGCGACCGTGTTACGACCGCGTGAACTGAGTACTTATTAAGATGGAAAACTGCGACCCACATGCACTTCACGGTCGCCAATAAATACGTTCCCATCCCCAGATTCTTAAAAATGGAGATAATAATTATAACGCAAGGCTTTCAGTAAGTTAAACGCATGCAAGTATTACACGTGCGTGACGGTTAATACAGGAAACTCTACGGAATACCGTTTTGCCATCGTGGTTACACATTAAAATCCAGAGGGCGACAATGCGAGAGTGCGATAATACGATGACGACAGTGCGACAATACGATGGCGACAGTGCGATAGTACGATGGCGACAATGCGATAATACGATGACGACAGTACGATAACGCGATAGTACGATGGCGACAATGCGACAACGCGATAGTACGATGGCGACAATGCGATACTACGATGGCGACAATGCGATAGTCATATCGTACTGTCGCCATCGTATCATCGCATTGTCGTCATCGCAATATCGCGTTATCGTACTGTCGTCATCGTATTATCGCACTATCGCCTTCGTATTATCGCACTGTCGTCATCGTATTATCGCACTATCGCATTGTCGCATTGTCGCCATCGTACTATTGCACTGTCGCCATCGCATTGTCGCACATTATCGAACTATCGCATTGTCGCATTGTAACCATCGTACTATCGCACTGTCGCCATCGTATTGATGTACTGTCGCCATCGTATCATCGCATTGTCGCCATCGTACTATCGCGTTATCGTACTGTCGTCATCGTATTATCGCATTGTCGCCATAGTACTATCGCATTTTCGCCATCGTACTATCGCATTGTCGCCATCGAACTATCGCACTTTCGCATTGTCGCCCTCTGGATTTTAATGTGTAACCACGATGGCCCTTACGGTATTCCGTATAAATTGTGGACACCTTCGAATATTTTTGGAATATATTAATTAACTGCATTTCTATTTAATCTTTAATCTTAATTTAGTCATCGGTTCTGACGCAATCTGCTACAAACAAAAGTACGAAAAAAAGACTAGAAAATCAGGGATTAATTTTGTCAAACGCAATATACGGGCGAGAGCTGGAGGGGATTGGCATTTTTATATGTCCGGATAAAGGAGATCTTTCGGATCGACTATTCAGATAATCTTTCATAAATTGCCCTACGCGACACAAATTAATGTTTCGTTGTTCATGCGTTTTGGTATTTTATGTGTGTTAAGCATGAAATCAATCATTTTCTTGGTTAATATAATTGTATCTCATAATCGTTGTACTAATGTGTGGTAGTCTGTAAGTAAATTTAACAGACGCCGAATATTCTTTTTAAATGTATTTCTTAAAACAATTGGAAAGAAATCAACGTTAAATACTGAGATACATTAATCAGGGATTTTGTATTTCCTCTAGGCATCAATTGATGTCATATTCTGTACAATTACGAAATATAATTCGGAAGATTTAAAATAACAGTTTGCTTTCCTAAAATGTTTGATTACAATTATGATAGAAATGCCATGTTCAAAGATTCAGTGCTATAACATCATCAACAAGAACTTCGATACTCGAAACTGATTCATTTTCCAGCAAGTGGAATATATATAATACATCACCAATAGCATATGACCATTTTCTGGCATCTCAATGTGCTCCATGCCAAAGCCTGTCGGTCTGAACGCTATTCATGTTGTGATTGCAATACAAAGGAACGGCTGGTACCAATCAGTCACTGGCACTGCATTTAAATTATTTGATTAAAAACCGAAATCAAGCCATTCCTGTGTCGTCAATATACGTTGGGTTTTTGCCACTTTTGGTTCAGAACTTAAGGCTTCAGAGGATGAGTTCCAGCCATGTGCTTATAGAAGTAATTGCAAGAATGGCTTCTTATAGCATAGTTTTTTGTATTGACTCATAATGTCGTGTTTGTTAAAAAATTATTACGTAATATACGAAACATGTGCATGTTGCTGATAAATATAAAATCAAATAAAAGAAGAAAAACAACAGTTGTATACTGTAGCAATTTTAACAAATATTGCTTTAATCATGACCTTATCAAAATTAATTTTAGTGATGTCAATTTTTAAGAGCCAGTGCCCGAAAAAGTAATATACGCGGGTATGCCAGGGTGGGCATACGTCCGCCTATGGCTGAAATATTTGGAGAGCATATGTCAGACATTCGCGGTAAATATGGTAATGCTGTAAACACAATTCTTGGAACTAGAATTGGATGCTGTTCGTGTTCAATGACGCACAGAGTTTTCACGATTGGGATAAGTTTTCCATGAAATGATAAGAACAACACATACCTTGTCAATACTTCCCCAGAAATTGAACACAAGTATCCAGACCTGTTAAATAATAATTTAACTTTAGGCCATTCCAAATTAATTTGTTGGTCTACGGATTTATTTATTTTTTTAAAGTTGAAGAGGGAAGCGAAAAACAATTTTTATTTTTTTGAAAACAGGACAATTTTCGAGCGAGCGAAGAGTAAAGAATAAAAAAAAAAAATCACATTTCGATAAAAAAAAAAATATTGCATTAACAAGAGATACAGGTTTAAACAGCTATATTTTACATTCAAATTAATTCTTATATAAAAAAGAGAATCTATGTACAAACAAGCAATACTATATCTATGAGTTACATACTTTTCAAATAAAAATGCACTAAAATTTGGTTTCAGCACTTAAACTTTAAAATGTAGAACACAAGTCTAAAGCTAGTTTCAACTTTGTATACTTCCAAAGGTTACAGTTGATCAGGAGAAAATGTAATAAATGTTTATGCAACACAATATCAAACTATTAAGGTGGTTACATTTTAATCTGCTATTCATAGCATTAAGTCATGAGAGAGATACCTGCTGGCTTATATATTATGTTTGAACTTCATGGCACTTAGCCTAGTGCCTAATCCCCAGCCTAGTGCATTAAGTTTCCTTAGAACCAGCCTTCAATGATTTTATGTTTATTTGTTGTTCACTTAAAATTGTGTTATAGGAAAAATGTGCCTACATATAGGGAAATACCGTACATATGCCCATTTAATGAAGACAATGCATACAAAAACTTTCGTCATGTTTCCCGATGTAGTTTGAAATTGAATATGCTTCAACGGTATCTGCTGATAGTTGCATGTTTGAACGTGAACAAGCACATTCAAATAAGTCACTGAATGTAGCAGATGTGTTTATATTTATAAGGGTTGGCTGCAGTAACTTTTCATCGCAATTTGTTACAACGGTCACGACAGCGAAACATGAGCTGCTCACGCAGGATGCCATTTTTTCTGGTCGTCTCGATCGAATTTTTGAGCGTCTGCAGTTATCGATTAAAAAGGTTACGTAAACTATATTTGGCATTTGTATTCAGCGTCAAAATCGTTTCTGCGAGATTGCGTTTTTTTTTTCACAAATAAAAAAAAACATACGCTATGTTACAGAAGGACACAAAAATGAGTGCGAGCGATAAAAAAATCCATCTTGAAAAAATATGTGCGGCAAATCCGACGACCAACACAACAATTTGGAGTGGCTTTAATACGCGATACTGATAGGTTCTAAATAACAACTTTGAATATGGAAGACCTATGAATTCTGCTTTAAGAAACGGAACAGTTGTCCATAACCCAGCATTTTAAGGCATTCACTATCATAACTATCATATAATAAAATACCAATTACACAACCATCAAAAGATCATTTTTGTGGTAACAAATGACTTTATATTATGACCTTGACCTTTGTCATTTGACCTCATTGTGTGCCACTTCTTCTCATTATCTCACCAAATTATGCTCCGCACAAAAATATCCCAGAGATGTATATCTCGTTTATTTTTATCAAATTAAAAAGTTGTCATATTGGGCCACTTTAAGGGGGCGCAAGAAAATCGGTAGTAAAAGCAAGATCCTACTCAATGAAATGTACATAAAGCAAATCTGTAAGCGAGCACACAATCGCTAACGGGACATAGGTGTAATACAATTATGTTTGCCATTGTTGTAAGCGTTAATTTGAGTTCAACCGCAGGGGCGAATCCAAAAATATTGTATTTTGCATTGTTTTATTCTTTTCGTGAATATTACACTTCTACTAGCTAAATATCTGCTTCAAAAGAGGCTTGATACATTGTTTTAATACATGTCCCTATTTTCGGAGGAATGCCGTTGATAGGCCCCTTTAATATTTGTCTTGGTCTATTGTGAAAATGATACAATTAAAATGGCCATATTCCAGCTATTTTTTAAATAAATAGACCAAGGTAAAATTGCAAATGTGTTCGAACTTATATTACATATTTTCATTGTGTAAAAATGTTTCCGCACCTCGTAACTGACTTACCTTCCCGTGAATTAAATTGTGCAGGCGAAAAAAATCCTTTAATATAGTTTCCTTCTAAACAAAAGCGTGTCACTTGGCTAACTTGTATTATTGGTTGTTTTGAACTTTTAGAAACTGTAGTAGGCATATAACCATATTTGAAAAGCTACTAAACACATGTTCCCGTGAAGAACATGCACCCGACCAATTAAAACGTTGGTTATATGCACTGTGTTTATGTTTATGTGGAATTGCATTTACGAAATAAGTAACATCAATATAAATTTCAAAGCCAATTTTCTTTTTTAAATGGAAATTTCTTAAGTTTAAAACAAAAACGTTTTGTAAATTTAAAAATCTGTAGCGTTGTGTTTACAAACATTTTAACATTGAAAGGCGGGTAATTAACCTGTCAAAATACGAACAGAGTTAATGGGTATTGTTTTCTCTTGAGGAGACATACATACTATGGATGTTTAAAAAGTTATTATAAGACTTTGCGACAATCTTTGCACACACTTATTGAAAATATGAGTGAAACACATGGAGAAAAATATACTGTAAAAGAATGTCAAAATCGCATACAAAATGTAGGAGGAGTTGCATCCAGCAGATTGTATCGGACGAACGCATGCACGAACGGACGGAATGACGTATACTATTTATAGATCCTTACGTCTTTCGGCGGGGGAATAATGATTCATCAGTTAAAAACAGCTAAGTAATATGATCTCGGATTTTGAACAATAATTGTCATATTTTGTGATCTAAAAATACAGAAAAATGCTAGCAACACGCATAGATTGACTGCAATAAGTAGTTGTCTGACATTAGACTGTCACTTTTCTCAAAATTGTCAGTCAATGAGGATTTGCTGCTTGCAGATTCGTCGTCTCCATTGGTTTAACATATCAATTATCTTGAAGTAGAGATAATGTGACAATTGCATAGAAAACCAATGACATTTTAGGTCGATATATTTACTGTTACAGAAATCTAATTCTCATTGCAAAGTACCCTGAAAACATTCGGCAGTGGTTAATCTATGATCTTTATGAATATCAAACTTAAGTATAAATAAGTGGTTGATCTATGATCTTTATGAATATCAAACTTAAGTATAAATAAGTGGTTGATCTATGANGATGATGATGATGATGATGACATTGAAATATATTTGCATGCAAAGCACATGCAAGTGACCAATTTGATAACTTCATCACATATATCTATACTTCTGTGATACAAAATGAGAAGTATTGCAACGCAATCGGTCATAACATGCGTAGTTTATTAATTCTGCTTTAAAACAAATGCAATATATTAATGTTTTGCATTGCTTTAAATACTAGTCCATGCACACGTTCTGTCGACTACGTGCATCTTGTTTTGATTTCAGACAATATAAACCCGATTATTGCGCATCTTTTCTATTTCTCAGAGAAAAAATAATTGATAATGTTTAGATAGAATTAAGCATAATGAGGAACTCTTTAAATGTAAATAATCGGATATTTGTATACAGCGCTTGATCTTGCCCAACATTAAGAGTTTAACGACCAGCTTCTGAAAGATGTATACGTGTCCATATGCTAATAAACTGGCAAGAAATTTATTTTGTCTACTTCAATGTCAGGAAGAGAGCTAGTTTGGATTGCCATTTTCATATTTCCGGATGAAACGAGATATTCCGGTTCCACTGTTCAAAGCTTTCATAACTTGCGATACTTGGCGAATGACCGTTATGGTTTGTATTCGTGTACAACGGATATTCGTGTTTCTTTATGTGTTTGCATGCATGATATCAATAATGTCCCTTGTAAATAAGGCATTAGACAATAAGCATTGAATATTTACGGTAATCGGGTTGAATAATGCGTTCAATAAGGATTTAACTGGTAAATATGATGTTTTATAACAACTTATAATGAAAGGT
>VMBQ01015694.1:1488-12115 GCA_007657795.1 Dreissena rostriformis | reverse complement strand
ATCCAAACTTGAATTTGGCATACATATTGTCAAGAGAATCATTGTGACTAAATATATATCGCGTGAATCATAATTATGGTTTCTATACTTGACCCGAAAACCAAGCTTTTGATCCCACTGAACCAAGATTCGAATTTGACCCAGATACAGTGGTTACACGATAAGTCGACATCGCACACCGCATGACTTACGCTTACTCACGCCGGTCACACCATCGCACACCGCATGACTCTCGTTTACTCACGCCGGTCAAACCATCGCACAACGCATGGCTTACGTTTACTCACGCCGGTTAAACCATCGCACACCACATGACTTACGTTTACTCACGCCGGTCACACCATCGCACACCGCATGACTTACGTTTACTCACGCCGGTCACACCATCGCACACCGCATGACTTAAGTNTCCTCTCAGAAGTGTTATAGTTGAGCTGGGTCCGGCATGGTGTAACCTCTCATATGCGTCCTTGACTACCAGGTGCGTGAATGCATGCTTTGCCGACAGCAAAGTCGGATGTATCGTCTCTTCTTCTTAGGCTGCATTATGAATGCGTCCACCACAGCGAATCACATTGTCCTTCATGAAAAGCGTGAGCTGTTTAACAAGCGGCGATACCTTCTTGTTATCTGTTAAACACTAGATTTCTTCAGGATATGATGTCATCTGGCAGGTTTGAATGCACACTGTTTAAGATTCTGTCATTTATTGAATGGTTAGCTCTATGCCTGCTGGTTTTCGTCCATTGCGACAATAATGATTAAATCGCAAAACATAGGCAGTCACTCTGATCAGTTTATGAAACAAACTGAATCTTTTCAAGTCAATAAATTCTTGCGAATTATTTGTTGCCGTTACTGTTGCCACAGTAACCATGTCACTCGTCTGTTGCCACTCCGACCAAGCATCGGGTGTAGAAAGCTACGTCGGTCCTTTGAACCACAGTACACTCAATTGGAGTTGTAATGATGATAACCATCGTGTCAATAAATCGGCGGGATTTTCATGAGTCGGGCAATACCTCCACTTCCGGCTCTTAGTCAAACTTTGTATTTCTGTCAGTCTGTTCTGAACAAATCGTGGTAGCGTTTTCTTTGATACTAGACAGTGCAAAACGATCTGGCTATCAGACCACAGGTACACATCGGAGAGNTTTATTTCAGATACAGATATATAATTAAACAAATGTTGGATGAAAGACGGTTAAACTTTAGGATCAATTAAAATAATTACAAGTTAACTTCGTGTTGATGTACATTATTATAAACTGTTCAGGGGTAAAGTTATTTACTAGTATTATGCAGAATGTTAACCTGATCCTACTATACAGTAAAAACATTTCTTAAAATGTATTGGCCGATTGGGTAGAGATATGTAAATATGGGCAACGATTTACAATAGTTAATGTCACATTTGGCTAGAATTTAACATGGAGTTTTAGAGACGTCAGGAAAAGCCATTAAATACGACGAACGACGGACAAATAACATTGGACGCCTGACTTACCGAAATAGCTCTCCTTTAAACAAGTTTTATAAGGAATTTATTAGATTACATGTTTGTTGATTTGTATCAACATTTAAAAATAAAAAATCACTTAGTATTATCCACTATACATACTGATCATATGAGTACGTTTAAACTGTTTAAAATACCAGGTCTTAAATACATTCACGAGATTACGTCACGTGGTTCCGATCAACTTCGAGTGGATATTGTACGTGCGAACGGAAGCAATGGATACGATGTGTACGGGGGATTTAGTCTGCAACCTGGAACTAACTACACTCTGAACATTGGGTCGCGTTTACGGTCAAATGGTGGTAAGATATTGTTTGGTTTATTTGTGTGCGTAGTTTACTTATCTATTTGTTTTACCTTAATGAATATCAAACCAATTGCTCACTGCAAGTCACATCTTAATATTGAATTATCAAACATAAAATGTAATACTCTAGGAAATACTTAAGGGAAACAAATCTGTGTTAAGTCTTATTTGCAAAAGTAATTCAAAGTATTGTACATCTTACTATTCACAGATTTTCGTGTTTTTGGAAATATATCATTAAATTAATTAACACAAATTTGGAATAATTTTAAAGAATTATAACAAAGAGGAAAATATAACTTAAAAAATGTGCCTGCCCTGGGGCACGAACCCGGGATCTCCAGAAGCATAAGCTTACTCGCTAACACTACTCCACAGACTTTTTTGAAATCTGAATTGTGGTTAAAACCATATGTCGGTAATGCAAGTTTTTACAAAATAATTGCTGAAAATCGTCAGAAATGCTTTATCTTTTTACTTTTTTGATTGATGGTAATAAAAAAAATGAACTTGCTTTTTTTTCTTAATTAGAAGTGTTACTGTGCTTCTTTTAATAAAATGCATACGATCTATTTTGAATCTATGACAATTTATTTTTGAAAATCGTCCTTTTGCCAAACTGTGAAAAAGTGCCATTAAAAAGGATGTTAAAGTAAGAACTTGACAGTAGCCATGTAACTCCCGTTCGCGACACTCCTGTCTGATAAAGATATTTCAAGTTATTTTGAAATAATTCAACGTTGGTTGTACAGAGATCAAAAAACATTTCGGGAAAGATCGACATACACACACTATAAGTATGGGTATTATAAGGGAACAGTTCGCGCAAAATAACGCCTGCAAGATCGGCAGTGATATTAAACTATTTCAATGTTAAACGCATTTCGTGCATTAGAGTGTAGTCATTGTTTGTTTTGCAATGATTACGTAATGTGTAGTCGTTTAACCTTGTAAACAATAAGCACTGTTAACTTTTGTATGTGAATGTGCATTCGAGCGGACTTGAGGGTGACTGTGTGCTTGATTAGGTTTGCGTATGTTTAAATATATTAGTACACTTTTCGTAAGATAGTGTACTTTAAAAGTATGTGCAAAACCATTCATAGCTAGACGTGTCGAAAAAATATAACACGGGATTCATAGAAATAAATTTTATTATTATTAGAAGATTACAAACAGTATACATACTTTAATTATGTATTCAAACTATGCGTAATATAAAGCAACGGAATTGAGGACCACAAACATTTGAAATTAGGCGAACCATTTAAATCCTTGATCATTATATAACAATTATACATAAGCTTACTAAACAAGGATTGCTATGTTGATATGTTAATAATGTTGTTCTATCTTACAGTTGATACCTCCTCCGACTATAATGAGTTTACGTCTCATTATGGACCGGCCGGAAATGCCTTCAGTACGTATGATCATGACGTTGACCATTATTCGAGTATCAATTGTGCAGCAGTGAATGAAGGGGGCTGGTGGTACAATGAATGCAAGCAGTACATCAATCTGAATGGACCTTACCGACCAGGACAATATGAGTACACGGGCAAGGCCATGATTTATGACTCTTACTACGGTCTTGCTGCCAGCACCATGATGTTTAAAAGTGTGTCATAAAAAGGCGCCATAGCATACATGTATACCCACATCACATTGAAAACTAATTTGTGATGGAGTGTATCGTTATGTGGTAAATAAAAAAGACTATAGGACTACGCAAAAAGCTTAATACATGTATACTCATCAGTTTTGTTGTGTTTTGTTGTTTTCGTGTTAGTCAATGTCAACTGTTTTCACGATCGTCTTATGTTTCTTTCCTGTTTTCATTAAATTATAGGACTTACAAATACACATTTGTTTGTGTATGAGTTCTTATTTATAACAGATGCTGCTTTGAAAATTTCCGTGAATAGTTTAACATAACCGACATTACGACACACGTTTAAAGCGAATTTAAGTGACTGCAGCCCGATTGGTTAACACACAAATAAAAAATAAATACAGATTTTTATAAAATACGCAGATATTTCCATAATAAAACAAAAAAGTCTATGGACGCCGTTCGCTACTTTTTCTTCAATTCAGATTTATATTGGGACGGGATATGATAGCGCTCTGTTCTGAACAAGTCTATTTATTGCGCGTAGATTGGTAAAAATGATTCACATGAAAACAAAAACAAGGTGTTTGCTCATTTATAAAAATACATCATATACACGCCACATATATATGTGTGTAGTGATAAATTTACCATCGGTAAAAACGAAAAATAATTTGCGAACGGAATGTTTGATTTTGTTTTCAAATAAATTAAATCCATTTTATTTTTGTGGTACAGGCTAATACCGAAACAAGCTAATACCGAAACATAATTATGAAACATTTAAGAAAAAAATTTCATTAAATAATTAAATTTTTGGTAAGTGACCTTTACACCGACGCAATCATTGATAATGCTCGTATCAGTTGTGCATAACACCGACGCCATAATTGATAATGCCCGTATCAATTGTGCATTATACCAACGCCATAATTGATAATGCCCGTATCAATTGTGCATTATACCGACGCAATCATTGATAATGCCCGTATCAATTGTGCATTATACCGACGCAATCATTTATAATGCCTGTATCCGTTTTGCATTATACCATCGCACTCATTGATAATGCCTGTATCAATTTTGCATTATACCGACGCAATCATTGATAATGTCTGTACCAGTTGTGCATTTTACCGACGCAATCATTGATAATGCATGTATCCATTGTGCATTGTACCATCGCAATCACTGATAATACCCGTATCCGTGGTGCATTATACCATAGAAATCATTGATAATTCATGTATGAGTTGTGCATTATACCGACGCTATCATTGATAATGCCCGTATCAGTTGTGAATTATACCGACGCTATCATTGATAATGCTCGTATCAGTTGTGAATTATACCGACGCAATCATTGATAATGCCCGTATCAGTTGTGCATAACACCGACGCAATCATTGATAATGCTCGTATCAGTTGTGCATTATACCGACGCAATCATTGATAATGCCTTTATCCGTTTTGCATTATACCATCGAAATCATTGATAATGCCTGTATCAGTTGCGCACTATACCAAACCACTCATTGATAATGCCTTTATTAATTGTGCATTATACCGACGCAATCATTTATAATGACTGTATCCTTTTGCATCATACCATCGCAATCATTGATAATGTCTGTATCCGTTGTGCATTATACCATCGCATTCATTGATAATGCTCGTATCAGTTGTGCATTATACCGACGCAATCATTGATAATGCCTGTATCAGTTGTGCATTATACCGACGCAATCATGGATAATGCCTGTATCAGTTGTGCATTATACCATCGCAATCATTGATAATGTCTGTATCAATTGTGCATTATACCAACGCAATCATTGATAATGCCTTTATCCGTTTTGCATTATACCTTCGCAATCATTGATAATGTCTGTATCAGTTGTGCATTATACCGACGCATTCATTGATAATGCCGGTATCAATTGTGCATTATACCATCGCAATCATTGATAATGCCTGTATCAATTGTGCATTATACCGACGCAATCATTTATAATGCCTGTATCCGTTTTGCATTATACCATCGCAATCATTGATAATGTCTGTATCCGTTGTGCATTATACCATCGCAATCATTGATAATGCTCGTATCAGTTGTGCATTATACCGACGCAATCATTGATAATGCCTGTATCAGTTGTGCATTATACCGACGCAATCGTGGATAATGCCCGTATCAGTTGTACATTATACCATCGCAATCATTGATAATGACTGTATCCGTTGTGCATTATACGGACGCAATCATTGATAATGCTCGTATCAGTTGTGCATTATACCATCGCAATCATTGATAATGTCTGTATCAGTTGTGCATAACACCGACGCAATCGTTGATAAGTCTGTATCAATTGTGCATTATACCGACGCAATCATTGATAATGCATGTATCAGTTGTGCATTATACCATCGCAATCATTGATAATGTCTGTATCCGTTGTGCATTATACCGACGCAATCATTGATAATGTCTGTATCAGTTGTGCATTATACCAACGCAATCATTGATAATGCATGTATCCATTGCGCATTGTACCATCGCAATCACTGATAATACCCGTATCCGTGGTGCATTATACCATAGCAATCATTGATAATGCATGTATGAGTTGTGCATTATACCGACGCAATCATTGATAATGCCCGTATCAGTTGTGAATTATACCGACGCAATCATTGATAATACCCGTATCCGTGGTGAATTATACTATCTAACCATTGATAATGCATGTATGAGTTGTGCATTATACCGACGCAATCATTGATAATGCCTGTATCCGTATTGCATTATACTATCGCAATCGTTGATAATGCCTGTAACCGTTGTGCATTTAACCATCGCAATCATTGATCATGCATGTATCCGTTGTGCATTATACCATCTCAATAGTTGATAATGCATGTATCCGTGGTGCATTATACCATCGCAATCATTGATAATGCATGTTTCCGTTGTGCATTACACCGATGCAATCAATGATAATGCTCGTATCAGGTGTGTATAACACCGACGCAGTCATTGATAATGCTCGTTTCAGTAGTGCATTACACCGACGCAATCATTGGTAATGTCTGTATCAGTTTTCATAACACCGACGTAATCATTGATAATGTCTGTATCAGATGAGCATTACATCGACGTAATCATTGATAATGCTCGTATCAGTTGGGCATTACACCCACGCAATAATTGATAATGCTCGTATAAGTTATGCATTACATCGACGTAATCATTGATAATGTCTGTATCAGATGAGCATTACACCGACGTAATCATTGATAATGCTCGTATCAGTTGGGCATTACACCCACGCAATAATTGATAATGCTCGTATTAGTTCTGAACTACACCGACGCAATTATGGATAATGCTCGTATTAGTTCTGCATTACACCGACGCAAAAATTGATAATGCTCGTATCAGTAGTGCATTATACCGACGCAATCATTGATAATGCCCGTATCAGTTGTGCATTACACCGACGCAAACATTGATAATGCCTGTATCAGTAGTGCATTTCACCGACGCAATCATTGATAATGCCTGTATCAGTTGTGCATTACACCGACGCAATCATTGATAATGCTCGTATTAGTTCTGCATTACACCGACGCTATCATTGATAATGCTCGTATTAGTTCTGCATTACACCGACGCCATAATTGATAATGCTCGAATCAGTAGTGCATTTCACCGACGCAATCATTGATAATGCCTGTTTCAGTTGTGCATTACACCGACGCAATCATTGATAGTGCTCGTATTAGTTCTGCATTACACCGACGCCATAATTGATAATGCTCGAATCAGTAGTGCATTATACCGACGCAATCATTGATAATGCTCGTATTAGTAGTGCATTACACCGACGCAAACATTGATTATGCTCGTATTAGTTCTACATTACAATTCCATGAATTAATTTCCACATTATTGCAATGTTGGGTAAATTGATGATAAAACAAGCAATACTGATTTGACAAAGAGAATCAAACAAGGTTAACTGTTTAAAATCCCTGACATGATAATGTGAAACAAATGTGATGTGGACATCATGTAAGTTTTGTCCTTCGAAAAATAACAATAATATTAGACGCACATATACCAAACGATACCGTATAGGCATATAGTGTATTAACTTCANCAATCATTGGTAATGTCTGTATCAGTTTTCATAACACCGACGTAATCATTGATAATGTCTGTATCAGATGAGCATTACATCGACGTAATCATTGATAATGCTCGTATCAGTTGGGCATTACACCCACGCAATAATTGATAATGCTCGTATAAGTTATGCATTACATCGACGTAATCATTGATAATGTCTGTATCAGATGAGCATTACACCGACGTAATCATTGATAATGCTCGTATCAGTTGGGCATTACACCCACGCAATAATTGATAATGCTCGTATTAGTTCTGAACTACACCGACGCAATTATGGATAATGCTCGTATTAGTTCTGCATTACACCGACGCAAAAATTGATAATGCTCGTATCAGTAGTGCATTATACCGACGCAATCATTGATAATGCCCGTATCAGTTGTGCATTACACCGACGCAAACATTGATAATGCCTGTATCAGTAGTGCATTTCACCGACGCAATCATTGATAATGCCTGTATCAGTTGTGCATTACACCGACGCAATCATTGATAATGCTCGTATTAGTTCTGCATTACACCGACGCTATCATTGATAATGCTCGTATTAGTTCTGCATTACACCGACGCCATAATTGATAATGCTCGAATCAGTAGTGCATTTCACCGACGCAATCATTGATAATGCCTGTTTCAGTTGTGCATTACACCGACGCAATCATTGATAGTGCTCGTATTAGTTCTGCATTACACCGACGCCATAATTGATAATGCTCGAATCAGTAGTGCATTATACCGACGCAATCATTGATAATGCTCGTATTAGTAGTGCATTACACCGACGCAAACATTGATTATGCTCGTATTAGTTCTACATTACAATTCCATGAATTAATTTCCACATTATTGCAATGTTGGGTAAATTGATGATAAAACAAGCAATACTGATTTGACAAAGAGAATCAAACAAGGTTAACTGTTTAAAATCCCTGACATGATAATGTGAAACAAATGTGATGTGGACATCATGTAAGTTTTGTCCTTCGAAAAATAACAATAATATTAGACGCACATATACCAAACGATACCGTATAGGCATATAGTGTATTAACTTCAATAATGTAATAAAATAGTGTTCTGAAAGGTATCGCATAAGGTTCGATTGTATGTCCTTTGATACTGCATTACTAAATCACCTTTATTTATGTCCTTTGATACTGCATTACTAAATCACCTTTATTTATGTCCTTTGATACTGCATTACTAAATCACCTTTATTTATGTCCTTTAATACTGCATTACTAAATCACCTTTATTGTTTAAGCGTATGTGTATTCTCCACGACGATATGCCAACGATGAAGTTTAGTAAAGTTGGGGAGGCAATAATGTTCATACAACACATATGGACAATACGTCCCTTTATCAACAATTATTCATTATCCGAGGTAGGTCAACCATTATAAACGATTGTCCTTATAGGATCTGACCAGGGCAATATATGTGTCGTGTTCTGATAAAACTGGGCATAATGCTTGTGCGTAAATAGTCATCACAGATAAGCCTCGCACAGGCTAATCAGGGACGACAATTTCCGCCTTTATGGCATTTTTCGTTTAAATGATGTCTCTTCTTAGCGAAAATCCAGTTTTTTTTTAGGCGGAAAGTGTCGTCCCTGATTAGCCTGTGCGGACTGCACAGGCTAATCTGGGATGACACTTTACGCACATGCATTATGCCCAGTTTTATCAGAAAACGACTCATATAATGACGCAGGGTCACGCTCAGATGTGCGGAAAAGCACTTAACAGATACTATATTGTCACCACAAACACAGCTGCAAGTTGAAATGAAAGAATATAGTTATTACTTGCTTGATCGTAAAATTAGAATTATAATCAAACCATGAAAACGTTCTAAAATGGGAAACCGAAATTGGTTGCCATGTACGTACACTCAAGTTACAATTACGATAAACGTACTAGTATATGCAAGCTATTCTGTTCATGACCGCCAAGATATCTCTGTAGAGTTTTTCGAACTTTGACATGACTCGTCCCCAATATCCACATCCATGCTTGAACAGGAGGAATCGACGGTGAGAGAAAAGCTAGATACGACAAAGCTCCGATGGCAAATGGTAAATATTAGATTATTCGCGTATTATTGTGTACAAAAGCCGTGTATTCACATGTTTTAAAATACATTTTAAAAATCGCAATATAAATTTTGTTTATTAAATATGTTTTTGTTAAGAAAGCAAACAAAAATGCTTCTGACTATTATTCAGACAAAAATCTTTGACAGAAAAGTCTGAATAATGTATCATCATCATCATGGGAAATACTTTGTATGGAGTAATTTTAGTATTCCTGCGGACGAATACACTCGAGCGTTTCCTGTATAGAACGTCTGTATACAAATGGGGATATAATAATTATTAAGATCAAAATGATCAAAAGGAAACCTTTGTAAACACACAGCCTACTCTACAATATACAAAGACATAGGACATGTGCTTGCAATAGATGTCCAGTAATAAATTGACCAGTGACGAACTTGACAAAAACAACAGTTTAAATGTTCTATGCTCTTCATTATTTCTAAGATGCAAATATGACGCGAGAATTCCTCTGGTCAGGATAATTACTTATTCTTCAATAAAAGCTAAAGGAATCAATTCTTAAACATCATTTTCTTTGCAGAAGCATGGAGATACTTTTGACAATGTGTGCATTTTTCAACAACGCAATCAAAAGCAATCGGTACAATATTCGTGTTTATTCCACCGGATATATTAGAAATAATGCAAGAAGACAAATATCCACAAAGTGACCCCAAGCAGTTTTGTTTTTTTTAATATGAGATTTATTTACAGGTCCTCCAACGTCTTCACGACTACTACATGTATAGACCTGCCCCTGTGACCTTTCAGGGGAAAAAGATGAATTTTGAGCCAAAGTAGGTCAAATTTACCCCGGCTTCCCGGGTATTCGCCAAAGATATAATTTAGATCCAAATAGACCAGTGCACGGTGGCCAATGAGACC
>VMBQ01015692.1:0-12806 GCA_007657795.1 Dreissena rostriformis | reverse complement strand
GAAACCTAAACGCAGACCCTTACTTCAAGGTCAATGTCACAGGGGTCAAAAATTTTGTGCGTATAGAAAGGCCTTGTCCATAAACACATGCATACCAAACATGAAGGTTATATCTCAAGGGACATTGAAGTTATGAACATTTTTCGAAACCTAAGCGCAGATTTTGAAACCCAAACGCAGACCCTTACTTCAAGGTGAATGTCACAGGGGTAAAAAAAATTGTGCTAAGGAAAGGACTTGTTCATATCCACATGCATACCAAATATGAAGGTTATATCTCAAGGGACATAGAAGTTATGAGCATTTTTCGAAACCTAAACGAATAGTGTGACAGAATTTCAGACAGACAGACGGACGGACAGTGCGATCACTATATGCCCACCTTTGGGGGCATAAAAAGACAATCAGCATAGAAATTAATACTAAGATGGTATGCTCTAAATTAAATACAAGAGGACCAAGATAATCAGCATTCATATAATGTGACTTCTCTTACTTTATTAAATACTATGTACAATAAGTATCATTGCAAATACAGGGTTCATACAGAAATAACCTGAAAAAAGTCAAGCACTGCATTTGACACGTAAGTCAAATGCAGATTCAAGCACTATTTGTATAATAACTCACTTTGTTAAGCCTACATAAGACATTATATCAACAATGCTAATGTTCCTAAGATACATATTTGATAAGAAATGCTTACATTAAATCTATGGAAGAGGGTTTATCCGCCAGTTCTCGCATCATGCTCAATGGCATTATATTTCATGCAATTCATTTTCCATGTTGTTATTTATAATTGCATTTTGCTTTATGACATTGTATATCATGCAATTCATTTTCCATGTCGCCATTTATAATTGATTTTTTCTATTTATGATATTAATTGAAATGATACCTTTGAGTGACAGTTTTTATAATGAATTGATGGGTCTTAATGACATATGTATACTCCTTTGTTATAATTTATTAGTTCTTCTTCTTATGTAAAAAAGTAAAATATAATGTAAATTCTTTCTTTACTTTACGTGTTGAAGTGTTACAATAGAATTAGTACTACAAATTTAATTTTGCAAAAGTCATTGGAAAGAAAACACGGGACGAGTTTTTTTCCATTACCCCGGTAGTTCTTCAATATGGCTTGCATAGTTTGTTATAATGATTACTCGATGTATGTTAATCCTATATTCTTGCCAGTACATGACGTATGCATAATTTCTGTTAAATTGTTAATGTGGCTATCTTCTTGTTGCTTTAATCGTCTTTCTATACAAAACAATGCGTTATTACATTACAGGGAACCAATAAGAAATTTGGCATTCTAGCGCAAATTATTATACAGGGAGACAACTCTGGCGTGTGTATGATAATTTACGGGGTGTAGACTACTTTTGTCGAAACAATATTTACGTCCAAACTAGTTTTGCTGATAATACCCTTCGTGAAGAGATGTACTCGTGTAGACTAGTGAAATAAATAATATTATTTATTTGCAACTTGCAAAACATACGGTACTGTGACGTACGACCACGATACACGCGTGTGCGCATGTGTGCGTTAGCGTATATGTGTGCGTTTATATGTGTATTCGCGTATGCGCGGTGTTTGTTTTAATGTGTGTGTTCTGTGCTTTCATCGTGAAGATTTATTGCATTCTGAACAGTTGTTGATGAACAAGTTTTTGACCTAGTTTATGAGGTACTTCAGCGCCTGAGACTGCATTATGTGAGGATCCGGAGTGTGTCCAAGCAATACCTAACTAACGAACTAGACACACGAAAGTTGGGATTCATATGAATTATAGCTGATATTTTTAGCTATTCAGTTTTGACTAAATTATTTTCTGTTTTGATGCGGTTTTGTGCTTTGTGGGAGGTATGTCGACCACCAACCAATCTCGCATGCTCAGTGAGTGGATATTCAGCCTGGGTTGCCTAGGTGAGAATCACGTGTATCAACCACTGCGGACGGACGAATAAAGCAGCGACTATAATGCTTCAGTGAAATCTTTTAGCGGAGCATACAAATGTTCATATTATTGTTTATAACAATTAATGTTCTCTGCTAACTTTTTTCGGTAACACTTGCGCTTATTGTTCCATATGCGTGTGTTGGTCAAAATATTAAGTGGTATGAAAAGTACCTCACGTACGATAGACTAACGTCCATCACAGTCAGTCAAATCCGCGGTCTGCTTAAGATTAAAGCGTACGCTTAACCTGCGGTGATTTCAGGTTGTTAGCCAGTGAGCCACATGAGGCTTACAAAGTCTAAAAAAAATCAAGCAATTTATCAATCAATATCCATCCATTCAATTATCCATCCACCAATCAATCTAATACGTTTGAGATGTTACGCAACTTACTCCATCCCGACGAACTCAAGCCCCGTAAGAGATGCAATAGTAAGAGATACAGTTGCGTACTGCAACTGTAATAACTAGTGCGGCCACCGCGTCATTGCCAGTATTTCGAAATCCTAAGAAATTAAATAACTGCATAAGATCGACAAAATATCGTTTAATTTCAATTAACCCATCTGTGTAAATACTCAGCGTTTCTTTTGTGGCTGACAGGTAAAGACGGATGTACAAAAGTACTGACCAACAAACTTATTAACCATACTTCGATTTGCTTGTGTAAACAATACCAGCCTGCTTTTGGCTTTTTCACAGACTCGCAGAGACGGGGCATTTCGACAGAAATAGCCAGTGATTTAATAAGTCGATATATAGCTTGGAGTTTAATAATCCCGATATTTCTGGTTCTCCGCTTTATATGAATTACACATTACAAATTGTCATGTCGCATTGGATTAACTTCATGTTGCGTCATGACTTGCAACATGCTTAGTGCTTATTGCTTTCGTCTTGGTGAATTACTAGTGTAATTACTAGTGTAATTGTTAGTGTAATCATTAGTGTGTAGTTGAAATGTACAAACATTATGTTGGTAACGAATAGCATTATAGAAAAAGCATTTGTCATATATCAACATGCATTTGTAATTTGTCAACATGGAGTTGTAATTAAGCAACATGCACTTGTCATTAAGCAATATTCAATTGTCATTTAGCAACATGAATGGACTTGTGGATTTTCCCTTCTATAAACATTAGCATTAAGGCGCATGCATAATGCATTGTTTATACCGCAAATGCAAGAAACACAAAAACATTTGTATTGTAACAGAATTCAAATCAAAGTTTTAATATATTAAAATGTAGTTGTCAATAAGCAATAAACAATTGCCATTAAGCAATATGCAATTGCCATTAAGCAATATGCATGTACTCGCGGATAAACCCTTCCATATAAATCAGTTTACAGTATGAATAGATGTTTTTACTTTCCACTTAAATGATTGAGTTAAAATTGAAACAGATTTCAACATATAAACCACTTAGTTAATTGTAGGCCCAATATTGACATTATAATGGTTTTCAACATGACTGCTTATATTATAGAAAAGTGGGTATCTCCTTAGTTCATTGGAGCGATTAACGATTAAATATTATGTCGTTATCTGAAAGCTTAGTAAAAAATACATTTTAAACACTTTCAATTGTGAGCATTTAGATTGCAGGGGTTGTACAAAGCCAATATTGCCAAACATGAAAATTATCTATGGTTGTAAAAAATGCAAACAGGTTTTAAAACTCTTTGTTGACCAACTAACTTAACTTTGACAGATATGTTCATCTTGTTTGAGATCCACTTTTAGTTAAAATATGCTTCTACATATTGATACAATTATTTAATAATTTACCACAGCCTGTGTCAAACTTGCACCAAATTCACTCAAATGAAGCAAATATTGTATAATTATAGCAAATATTCCTATGAAATTGCAGTATATCAAAGCACAATGGTATAACTATGCTGTATTTTTCTTATTTTTTTGTTTTTAGCAGAGAACATGCATTGGATGGGGTAATGCGTTTAGTTTAAAACTTATTGTCTTCCACCCCCACTGAAATGAGTAGGGCTGCTGTAATATACTGGCATACAAATATAATTTTGTATTGGTAAACAAATTGAAAACACGGAAAACAAAACATACAAACAAACTTATTTTAAGCACTCTCTGGTGTAAAGGGGTTCAAGCAAATAGACAGATGGCGGTCCATGTTTGGAAGTCACGCCAGACCAATCACTGAACCTGTTATACTCGGTTAGAAACACATCTTCAATTGACATGTTCATGGTGTAATTAGATCCTCATTGTTTCAAATTGTTTCAAATTGAGCATTAGTTTTAATGATCTTTAATAATGGATGGATATTTTGATCATCATTCTTGTAAGGATGACAGTAAGGATGACAAGAGTAGCTATGAGAGATGCTTAACCTTGTCTTAATATACATCAAAATTGTAACTGGCATGTGATTCCAATGCAATAGCTGAGATGGTTGGTAGTTCTACTTACATTATACATCTGGTACACAGCTCGTCTGTGGCAACATGTCTCGTGGGCCCGAGTGGAATTACTGGCCCCTGACAGCAGCCAGGGCGGGGTGTCCAACATGGCCGCCAGCGCAACACACATCCCACAGTTACCAGCATCCCTAACAGCACCCCTCACAGAACCCTTCGCAGACACGGTGCTGTCAGAAATCGTCATACTAGCCCAAATCTTTAGCCACCCTGCACCATCAAACATACACAGGTCATGGAAGGTTGTTAGTATCAGAGTATGTGAACATCCCACATACCTCAAGTATTGTTTTATCATCGCGCATACCTCAGTAACTGTGTAATCATACCTCAGTTAGTGTGTTATAATCCCTCATACCTGAGTAACTGTGTTATCATCCCTCATACGTCAGTAATTGTTATCATCCCTCATACCTCAGTAATTGTGTTATCATCCCTCAGTTATTGTGTTATCATCCCTCATATCTCAGTAATTGTGTGATCATACTTCATACCTCAGTAATTGTGTTATCCCACCTCATACTTTAGTAATTGTGTTATAATCCCTCATACCTCAGTAATTGTGTTATCCCACCTCATACCTTAGTAATTGTGTTATCATCCCTTATACCTCAGTAATTGTGTTATCATTGCTAATACCTCAGTTATTTAGACTGTTATTTATTAATATATTTAAGTACAGTTACAAAGAATTAACTAATTTCTATTCAGGCAGTGATTTTAATCAATTAATCAAGCATACGTTACTAAGTATACTGTAATGGTCAAACTTAACTCATGCAAAACATATACTAACAAAATCAAGTGTAAATTAAGAAACAGTTCATGCATACAATTTATGCAAATGGGGTGCACAAGTGCCAGGGCAATGTTGCCAAGTCTATACTGGCCATGTCACAGGGACCTTTAAGAAAAATACTTTACATACTATAAATAAAATTCATAGTATTATAGAGTATTTTCACTTAATGATCCATGTGGGCCATGCAACATATGTATACAACATTTGTACGTTTAACCGTGTAATAAGCTCTATATTCAGTTATTCACAAGCATCTAATGTAGTCTGTGTGGCTAGTATATCATTGATTGATTGAATCAAAGCGCTGAAGGCACTAAAGTTTTTCGCTATTGCATAATCTTAGACGCAACACAGTTTTCAAAATTATGTTATAGCTTTTTATATCCCAAGTTTGAAATGAACACAACCCATTCAAATTTATAAAGAGTGTGTCTTAAAGCACAGGTCGAGATGTGGGTGCACTGTTTATCCTCATATTCATGTAATAGAGATAACTTAGACAAAAAAAAACAATATGTCTCTTGTTTTCGCAATTGGTTGCTGCACTGGCAACCATCTTTAGAATTTGTGTTGCCTTGCTAAAGAATAACAAGCCTTAAATCATGTACATGTTGTGTTATGTGTATCTTATACTTTATTTATTTTCTTTAAATTATTAGGCAGCAATTTTTCCGACATGACAGACTTTAAATGCATTATGTCTTGTTGTGAGCCAGAATTGAATCATATCCTAGGCCTAATTGATCCACACCCAATTTGTATTCTTTTTTTTAATTGGATTGAGTTGTTTCAAGCTTTGAAAAAGCTAGTTGCCCTGCTTTTTAGCCTAATTGTAACCAACTTTTGAAATTGAGTTTCCTGGGCTTAAATCTACTGGCCCCAGGCTAACAGGCAACCACTAAACCTGAAAGTTATACATGATGTAAGATCTGACAGTGTATTGAACTCATTCAATTTGCAAGTCTGAAGATATTAAAGGACCTTTCACGTTTTGGTAAATTGACAAAATTAAACGATTTAATAATTTGGAGAGTTCTGTTGTTGTCGTTATATTTGTTTCATACTACGAGGATTGCTTATATAAAGTATACAATACATCTCTCATTGAATGAGCACGGATGGCCGAGTGGTCTAAACGAACAGTTGAGGTTAACTTTTTTGTTGTTTCTTTAATTTTATTCTTGATTTTTTTTAATGGAGCTTTCAAGATCCAATGTTTACATTTATCAATATTAAGCATTTAATGACAAACTGTGAAAAGGTCCCTTTTAGATGTTTACTTAAAAATGCCACAAGGTAAAAAATTTGAACTCATTTGTTGTTTATTTGATTTAAAAGTGGTTTTGTATATTTCCTTGTCAGCGAGGTTACTTTGAAGTTATTATCACTTTTATCTTCTTTTTTTCAAATCATTAATAGAAAAAATTATTTAAGCTTCATTTGTTTTAAAACAGGGCTTAATGCATATGCATTATTTGTCATCCCAGTACCAGAGACTCTCTTTAAACGAAAAACACCATAAAATAAAAAAAGTTTCATCTTTGATTTGCTTGTGCGCACTGCACAGGCTAATCAGTGGGTACAGGACACCACTTATTTGACATGCATTAAGCCCGTTTTCCCTGAACGCAACCAATATGTACAGATTTCAATAAAAAACTTGCCAATGTCCTCTCACAAGCTGTAAAACACTATCGATTACATACACATACTCACTGCCTGTACCACCAGTGATGAAGTTTTAACAGGATAATCAGTGTGCACAGGCAGATGCAGTGGTTATCGTTCTTACTGTAGCTAAGACCATGCGGTTTACAAAACTCCCTCTCAACTTTAGTTGTTCTTGCGAACAACTAAAAATCACTTTACACTAAGCAAAACCACTTTAATATGAATCACATCTTTTAAAGTAAAACAAGCAAAGCTCACAAATACTTTCAATAAAATAATGACAACAAAATGATTTGTCTAAAACCATTATTGTAATGGTGATCTTTTATCTTTATCTAGCATTAACAAAAGATTAAATGATAAAAAAACAAAAGCATGTTCGATTAACAAAAAGTTACACACATGCAGTATTTCAATTCATTGCATCAAAAGTGAGCCAACTATGTAAATACCTCAGTGTTGACAGCAGTGCTGAAGGATATATAGTAGTCCTATAATGAAGAAACAAACATCTACAAGTAGTCTGTCACATTAACTGTCTCTATATCAAACACTTGCAAATCAAACTTTCATAATGTTGCACTTCTGAAAGTCGGTGAACCATTTTAATGCATCGCAAATGGAAGTAAAATAGTTGAAAGTGTAAATGCCTAGACTTGTATGTACATTCAATATAGACCAAGTTAGCTTTAACTTAAAGGACAGCTTTCCAATAAAGAGCCCATACACTAAAGAACATTAAACTAAAAAAAAAANAAAAAAAAAAAAAAAAAAAAGCTTGTCAATTACTCAAATTACTTGTATACTTATACAGTAATATTAGAAAAATAAAACAACACAGTTTAAAGCTTAAGGAGTCAATTAATTGTTTCCTCACAACCCATAAATTCTTTAAATTTCCAATTATTTACTGGTTTTATTCTTTCCTGAATGCACTGCACATTTGTGTGTGTGCCTCTTTGTTCTAACAAGCCTTAAAACCTCTTGATTGTATAATGAGAACCTGTGGTATGACCCACCACCCCTGTCACATTTACTTAAACAGTTAGCATTGAAAGTTGGGACAAATTTAGAATTATTGCTTCAGCTTCCTGTTATTTATCATAATATTTTATTGTGCTCAAACAGATTTTTATTTGTATGTGGTCTTGTGCTGTGGTGGGAAACTGAGAGCACCCAGAGGCAAGCCCACCTAACTCACTCTTTAAGGTGAGATGGCAGTGTATGACTACTGTAGTGCGTTCAGTTACAGCGAATTTTCGAGAACGTTCGCTATTGAACGCTCGGTTCGCCGCAAACGTTCGCGAACCAAAGAGACCCGTCTCGGGATGTAGTTCGCTAGCGAAACCAAGATGGCGGGCAAGTTGTTGTTGTTGTTCAGCGTAACTTCGATATTTTTTCATTTATTTGGTAGTATAGAAAATGAAATGAATTATAAACATAGTGTATTGTGTTGGTTAATTATTTTCTGTGTTAGTAGCGATTTCCTCCATCAAAATCGTAATCGATTCTCTGGGAGCCGCCATCTTGAAAGGTTCGCGCCGAACTTATCGTTCAATAAGACGGAATCCGAAACGAACGATCATTGGCGAACGTTCGCTGTAACTGAACGCACTACTGCACTACATATAGCCACTCTTAAGTGTCCAAGGGTGTACCTTTAACTTGCAGTATACAAGAGCAGTGAGGCGTGACAGTTACTGCACTCTCTCCACAGAGGTGGGTCATTAATCAAGACCTCTCATCCATTGTAACTTGCTCTCTTACAAGAATATTTGTCGGTATGGTTGACACAAAAAAAGTATGTTTTTTTTGTTTTTTTTTAAGTAACTGTTATACATTTAAATGAGGAACGCTATTTACAATCTCATCGGAGGCCCTATTGCTGAAGTACTTAATTGCTTAAACAAGCTTGGAGATGAAGATATCGTGTGTCACTCTATTTATCAATTGGCCTTGTCCATCACAAACTTTTAGCGCCTCATAAAAAACAAAACAAAAAAACAACTCGTTAAGACACTCAAAAAGTACCCGTGTATCATTGCTGAGCGTGTTCCAACTATTTAAACTGACTTTTTTCTGTGTTTTTGACAGAGTTTACAAAAATCTAAATACCAGTTATAATGTTTATAAAAGGCAGCAAAATATCACCTTGGACATAGCAATACTCCACAAATACCATTTTGTAAATGGAGTGGGGGCATCTTACCCCAGACGGCTATCAATTAATGAATACAAAATAATGTGTACTTTAAATATGATTGACTCTATCAAAACATTGTTCTGTATGTCTGAAAAAAACATATAAGCCTCATTTCAAGCTATAAAATATTTTAACAGGAATGATTTTTGACAACTTTGAGAGCAATTATCATACTGCAATGTTAAACCTCATTATTTGTTTTCACAAATGCAATTTTCAAACAGTCTTAAAATTCATGCATGCAAGAAGTGAAACTCGCAATACAACTGATTTTACCAATATAAAGGCATAATTTTGTATGTGAAAAATTTATTAATTCATTTTGAGTTGAAACAATGTGATGCGGCTGGTTGATTACAAGTTACTTGTGTGTTAGGAATCAAATGAACTTAATTTGACCATGGCATCAATACCAAACACCTTGAAAATAACACACATAATATGGGGTCCTGAGAGAACACTAAAACCTTATTTGGCAAAATGCCTTATTGTAAGGTTGATATTTTTACACACAATAAAACAAGCAAATCAAGTATGTTCCCGTTAAAAAGAAATTGCAGGAGTTATGAGGTTTAACGACATAAAATGACACAACTGGTTATTTATTATTCTCTGACTTATTACAAAACATCTTCTTATACCAAACACATTCAAAAGTACCCTAAGTGCTCTAAAATAGAATGGAGGTGAAGTTTGATAACCAGCCAATGTGCACCTGGCACCTCAGAGTTATTGCCCTTTATTGATACAAAAATTGTGAATGTTGCAGTTTCCGCTCTCTAACACCTACAGTTTTCAATGAATCCTCACCAAACTTTCTGGATTTTGTTTTAAACAAAATAGAGGCAAAGTTTAATAATCTGCAACTTCGCACTTAATAGAAATTTCCTTTTGTTTATCCGAAAATCCGAAGTTTGCTGTTTTCGCTCATACAGTTTTCATAGAATCTTCACCAAACTTTCTGCAAATTGTGTTGACATAAAATGGAGGCCTTATTTAATATATAACCAGCCAAATCACACCATGTTCTTCAGCGTAATTGCCCTTATTTATACAAATATGCAAAATTCCTCATTTCAACTTTCTTAGCCCATTCACTTTTCAGAGAATGACTTCACCAAACATTCCACACTTCAATATAACGCATAATTAACGATGGGCATCTATTTCTGTCCATAACCTTGTTTTGAATTATTTTCCTTTTAATTGTGCTTACATTTGGTAATTCCTATTTTTTTAATATGTTAAGTTAATACATTTACTGGTAATGGTATACTCTAAAACATTTGATCCCATTTGCTTTTTTTAAGCAATTTTCCTGCGAATTTAGCAAAATTATGTTAATGTGGTTGTTTTTACCCAGAAGCAAAATAAACTAGTTTATNATTAACTAGGGATGGGACCGAATATCCGAATATTCGAATATTCGAAAATCGGCCGAATATTCGAATTCAAAATTCATATTCGAATATTCTATTTTAATGCAAAGATACTTCCAAAAAAGTTATAAGTACATGTATAAAGTCGCAGTTTTGGTTTCCATTATAAGTCATTGCTTTGATAACAGCTTCCATCGATGAACGAGATGATAATTGGCAGACGGGATGGTATAAGGAAAGGGACCAATCGTCAATTTACTATCAATTCATAGTTATGCAATATGTACAAACTATTTTCTGAAAATCAGTCGAAAATGAAAGTAAATTTATGTAAAACATTTACGTATATTGATAAACATTTAACAATCTGTGTTTTGACAGGTTTTTTAACCTCAGCGGTCAATTGTATAAACAGTGGTTAATATTAACTTTAGTAACTTGATTATCGCAGCTATTTGCATGGTTATGTTACCGCAATATAAGTGTATTTGTATAAACGATGGTTACTTAGTTGTAACCTAACCATTGAAATTCGTTAACTAACCACAGTAAAATTACCAACAATGCAACCCTGAAAAGGATGTGGTTTTCGCACAATTTGTCATACGAACATTGTCCAATATGGCCGCACTCTGGCACAAAAGAAATAAGCGAAACACGGGCTTAAGCTTTTAGTGACCGAGAGGTGGACGTTTTTAAGAACTTAATGAAAGAATATCTTCATACACTCAAAGCAAACCAAAGCGGTCACTCGTTACCTAATAAGTAATAAGTCAGAAACTTGGTGAAAGACTTTATTTAAAAACCCATTAAACCTCACAATCAACGATTATTTCGTAAAATATTTATAAAATTCAGGTAACAAAGGTTAAACAAGATACATAGTTACCAGACCACATCTAGCGTTGAAATTATGGCTATTATAAACGGAACACTGATTTTGTATGGGTAAACTTTATTTTATGAAATAATTAACGAAATATTCGTTGATTTTGAGTGTTAATGGGGCTTTAAAAGGATTGAGGCACAAAACTCATTAATTCATCATCATGATAAATAAATATTGTGGTTAGTCTACATTAGTGACACGGTTATTCACATGGACCGAAGTAGGATGCAATGAAGCAACAACACCAAACGAACACATAATTTTTAAAATATGATATCACAAGATTTATTATCGAATCCCTGGTAAAAACAGTTTCATGCTTTTGTACATAACTTCACGAAATTTATGATGGAATCCCGGCTGTGTAAAGTTTGAAGCAATTAAAGTGTGCGTTTTGCAACACTGCGTTTTGCAAGATAGAATCTATATTTGAAATATGAAATGAGTAAAATAGACATAAAACAAGGGCTGTTCGTAAAACATGCATGTCCCCCATATGGGCTGTCAGTTGTAGTGGCAGCCATTGTGAGAATACATTTTTTGTGCTGAGAACGCACGCTTTGCATGAGCGACAGCACTACCTGCAGTAAAATTATGCAGACGACTAATGACGGACATGCCAAACGCCAGGAACGATTACAACCGCATCTGCCTCTTTATACTGGTACACTGCAGACAGCCAGTGTTTCTTGCGGATTGTCTTCTCTTTATTCGCGCTGTTTACATTTAAATCACTTAGCGGTTTATGGAGTGTGTATGTAACCGATAGTGTTTCACAGCTTGTGCGACGACATTGGCCAGTCTAGTGTTTGACAGCTTGTGCGAAGACATTGGCCAGTTTATCATTGAAATCTGTACATATTGGCTGCTTGCAGGGAAAACTGGGCTTAATGCATGTCAAATAAGATAAGCCTGTGAACACTGATTAGCCTGTGCAATGCGCACATTTTGTGTAAGTAATCTCTATAACATAAATATGAGGATAAACAGTGCACACACATCGTGACCTGTGCTTTAAGACACACTCTTTATTAATTTGAATGGGTTGTGTTCATTTCAAACTTGCGATTTAAAAAGCTATAACATAATTTTGAAAACTGAGTTGCGTCTAAGATTATGCAATAGTAAACAAATTTAGTGCCTTCAGCCCTTTGATTTCATACATCCTTTAAATAGGTTTAAAGTAACCTCAGATACTGTACTTGTTCACGTGACAGTTAACATAGTGCAGACACTGTTCACTGGTCATACAAAACTGCTGCACAGAGCTCAAGGATCATAGCTTGGCAAATATTTTACAAGATCAAATGTGAATTTTGGAACATATAAGAAATGTTATATAATGATCTAATGTAAAAAGTATCTTAGACATGTGTATGAATAATATGTTTCTACATTGATGCAGATTTGTTTGTTATTTTTGT
>VMBQ01015691.1:0-12858 GCA_007657795.1 Dreissena rostriformis | reverse complement strand
AATCACCAGCTATCACTATGAATGTTCATAAGGGTCAATACTTAAACTCCAGTGGATATAATCACCAGCTATCACTATGAATGTTGGATGTAATCACAGGCTATCACTATGAATGTTCATAAGGGTCAAGGTCAGGAAATCTCCAGTTTTCTTAATCTCCCAGACAATAGCAACATGAGGGCATGGTCAGCTGAGTCCGACTATTATTACTATCATCAAGGTAAAATTGAACAGGCCTCTAGTGTCAGTTTAATCACATTAAATACTTTTAGGGTAAAAAGGTTCCGCTTCAATGCATACTTTATTGGATAAAATGGTTGCGAATGGCTAAACATTATATTTCAGTGACATAAAATAGGTACTCTCATATGGTATTTATATATAGGATCTGGCATGAGTTGTCATATCATACCATATTTTATTAAACGAGTTCAGGAATTTTTTAGTAAGCGAGCCTTTGGCGAGCTTACTAACAAATTGCCTGGACGAGTTTAATAAATTATGGTATGATATGACAACGAGTGTCAGATCTTTTTTATCACATGCTTTTAAATGAGCAAATTAAATAAATATTTACGCAAACATAATGATTAATCCCGAATGTTGTTTACATTTTGTTACGTCATGTGACGTTGCAACGTCATTTCAGCAAAATAACAAAATGCGATTGGTCAATAAATGAAAACTAAGCCAATGAAAACGCTAAAAAAAGTATATTACACATGTGTAATATAAAATTATATGTAATGGTTATATTACATGGGACACAGGGTATGGCATGTGATAAATGAAATAATATATCACTTAAACAATATATCGATGCTTTGTCTGGAAGAGAGTGAATGTCAGCGTTTCTCTTAAGCCAAGGATCTGACCTTGATAACTAGACCAATTACAGGCAGGTTTAAGCTTGAACAACCTATTTATAATGCTAAACACTTAAAAGTATCAAGAAAGAAATCTGAAATAGACCAGTAAACAATGTAAACTACACTGTAATTTCAACATAGCGCGCTCCGTTATAACGTGGAATATAACGGTCATTGAAGATGACAAATACCACCGCAATATCTTCTTTCAAGCAGGATTTAAAACTTAAGTATTTGAAAAATCAATCTCAAAATTTTGTTGTTTACTACTTTGCATTAATCACTAACAAAGACAAAAAGCTTAACATTGATTTATTTAATCAATTGCCTAAGTTCAAGGGTACATAACTCAGCAAATAATATCCGGACATACACAAAAATTACACAGGAAATTAAATGGAAGACATTATTTAAAAATTGCTATTAAAAGATGCATTTTTGTCAGCTATGTTTAAGGGAAAATAACTCACTGATGGGAATGTATGGATCAATGGGCATGAAAACAGTATCTTGCACATCAACATTTCAAGGTGATGACATATTTGAAATTTCAATTTAATGGCTTGGGCAATGTCCAAGTAGTTACTTCCACAAACCTATAATATTTTATGCAAACAAACTGACCTACAAACCCACTAAATAACCAACCAACAGTGTGAGTCTAATATGTCCCCTTAAAACTACCTTCTCAGAGACACTTGTATAATCAATGTCCAAGAACATATCAGTCAGACACAACAGATAATTAAATATATTTAATACACTTCTAAAGGCAGTTAAAAAATACATTAGCATTGTCCAAAAACAAATCTGTTAACTAAACATACCATAAATAAACACTGCATATTTATTTGAAAATAAAAAACAGTGATAGCATAAAATACCAAAATTGGTGTTCAAATATGCACCTTTTCAATATATTGAATATTTGAAAATTTGCATGATTGGTACAAACCATATTATTTAAATAACATATATTTGTACCAAATGTCCAAGTTCATCGTATATTCATTTTTTGCCTTCTTATTAATGGAGTATAAACATAAATATTCAACTGCAGGACCCATTTTCATTATAATTTATAAAATTTCAAGGATCACACATTTTAGCAATATCAAAACCTGAGATAAACATTAATTAATAAATTTATAAAAGTTTTTGATCTGTAATGACTTAATAAGTGATCAAGCTTCCTTATCATGTTGTCTTGTTACTGAGTCCACGAGTATAAAATAGAAAGTTTAACCCTTTGCATGCTGGGAAATTTGTCATCTGCTAAAATGTCGTCTGCTGAATTTCTTAGATCATCATTTTCTTCACTTTTTTTCAAAGACCACTATCAAAATAGCAAACAGTTTGGATCCTGATGAGACGCCACGTTCTGTGGCGTCTCATCTGGATCCAAACTGTTTGCAAAGGCCTTTAAAATCCGGTTCCAGCGCTCAAAGGGTTAAACTACCAATCAAAAGTAATAATTTACTTCTGTTGGATGTATAAGTGGTGACTAGACAAATGGCAACTGACACTGATGGGTATATTTAATAGCTCCCAAAACGTCAAGTAACACGGGCCATACAATTTGAAATCACCTTATTACCGGTATCAATAACTTGAGATTAACAAACAGTTTCATTGTCTTACAAGAAACTAACATTTACAGTAGTTCAAATATAAAAGGTTGAGAATTTTTTTTATAAAACTGATATTACAAATATAACAGCTATCTGAGTTTATTTTTTTTTGTCCCCCCCAAAAAAAAAATAAAATTCACAGTTTTGTAGAGATCACAACATATATTCAGCTGAACTTTGCTACCTAGAACTTGCTGAAGTCAAAGTTCAGAACATGAATGGAAAAATATCCAGAATTTCATTGTTCTTAAATAGAACTATAAAAGAATATGGTAATTTCAAAGTTTTATTTATGTTAAAGTTCAATCATTTCAATATCTGTATTTTCACACATAATTTCTACTTGTTTGACTTCAAAGACATTTTATCTACGACCAACGAAGAAATGTGTGAACTATAATTAAATAAATGTTGATTGGTTTAAAATTACAAAATAATGTTAAATTTATCGTTTTTTATCAGTAAATTAACAATTCTTTTCTATTGATATGCATAGGATTTTAAACTACAAGGGCCTTAGCCCAAGTTGTTTCCTAGCCTCACACCAGAACAACAAAGCAATGATATATAATATGATATGTGTAAACTGTCCTTGATTCTACATTTTAGACAGAGGACTTCCAAGCAGGTAAATATCCACAGCAAAAACAACAACAACAAATCCCTTACTGTTGATAATAAAATCAAGAAACATGGCAACACCACAAAACCAGGTTTACAACACTTGACTTATTAATTTACTTGAATTAAAAAAAATGTGCAATCCCAAGGACAGTTTTATGTAAGCTACCTACATAGAAAATGTCATAACATTTCCTCCATCCAAACTTAAGTTATTGAACAGAAAAAGTTCTTCTTTTTTAAGTAACAGTGACCTTGACCAATGGGCAAATGGAATCTCAAGCTAACCCTGCCTTCATATAAACTATCAACACACAGTTACAGAACAATGTCCTCATCAAACTCAACTTATTAAGTGAAAAATGTTTTTCTATTTTTGGAAACTGTGAGTAACCTGGACTTTGAGCCAACTGACCCAAATGGAAATCCAAGCAAGGTCTGTATGTACACTACCAATACACAACATTTCAAGCCTCCATCAAAACTCAAGTTATTGAGAGGAAACCGTGTTTCTATTTTTAGGAACTGTGACCATGACCGAACTGGCACCAAATGCAATCCCTAACAAGGTCATCTGGATGTGCATTGAGCTACCTATACACACATTTTCAGTTTAATACCTCCAAACAAACTGTTATTAAGCGGAAAGTTTGACTAAATTAAGTAACAGTGACCTTGAACCGACTAGTACCAAATACAATCCCATGATAGGTTTTAATGAAAGTTTGCTGTATCCAAAGTTTCATCAAGATTGGTCATTGCAAACTAAGGTTATTGACTGAAAACCACCTGTTTTCTGGTTTACTATTTTTAGTAACAGCGACCTTAACCTGACTGGCCCCAAATGCAATGACAAGCTAGGTCTGCATGCAAGCTAATTGCACATAAAATTTCAGTGCGATACCTCCCTCCAACCAGAAGTTAAAGAGCTTAAACTGTTTATTTTTTATTTTTAGCAACAGTGACCTTAACCTTGACCTTACCAGCCCGAAATAAAATCACAAGCTGAATGTCCATGTAAGCTTGTTATATAAAATGTTTCAGAACTACTGGTCAATGTAATCTAAAGTTATTGACTGAAAACCACCTATTTGATGCAGCCCCCCGCCCTACCCCAATCTCATAACCAGGATTTACAATATTTGTTGAAAACCTCAATAAAAAAAAGTCAACAAAGCAGATAAGATGCAGATAAGGTATACTTGTACATTTTTAGGATTATTGAAACATGATTCATTATCTTATCAAATATATGTAACATTTTATCCACTTAATAAAAACACAAATTCAAACCAAATCCTTATGGAAATGACTGATTAATGACTCAAGTTATCAGCACACATCAAATGTATCTGGTAAAAAAAAAATGACTACCTTGTGTTATGTTTCAGCAGTGCACAAAATAGTCAACAGCCATAATTAAATCACAAATATTAATAAGTATCAAATTCAATCAATACATCAAGATACCTGCATATGGCGTGTGTCATGCAAAAACAAGTCTTAGTCATTTGCACCAGCATAACAATCATACAGTCTGGTCAGGGCCCGTATTCACCAAACAATTCTTAGACTTAGGTCTAAGAATAAAGAATACTCTTAAAATTGCACATTCAAGAATTGCTTTAACCCTTTGCATGCTGGGAAATTTGTCTTCTGCTAAAATGTCGTCTGCTGAATTTCTAAAATTAGCATTTTCTTCGATTTTTTTTCAAAGAATACTATCAGAATAGCAAACAGTTTGGATCCTGATGAGATGCCACATTCTGTGGCGTCTCATCTGGATCCAAACTGCTTGCAAAGGCCTTCAAAATCCGGTTCCAGCGCTCAAAGGGTTAAGCATATTATCACCAGTGGAAGCCTGTATACATGTATATTCAAACGCTGGAGGTATTTTTCTTTGTTCTAAGTCTATTCTTTATTCTTAAGTCTAAGAATGGGTTGGTGAATACGGGCCCAGGAGCTACAATATCTGCTATAAAGTCATCAAATTGTTCACTGAGTCATTAGTTGACAGGTTAGAAACCAACGCTTCATGACGTTATATGTACCAAGTTGAAATAATCAAAGTTCTAAGTTTAAGTTTTAGCAATTCTTTAGATGGATAAAAAAGGATTGCAAATGCACCACTTCATATCATAACAATCAATGCATGCAAGTTTGATTGTTGTATGTTGAAAAGTGAAGGAGTACATCTTGTGGCAAGTTTGTGTCTACAGACAGACACCTGGACGAACGGTGAATCAAGAATACTTGCTAGCAGGTATAATCAATAATTTTCTTAGAGCAAAACCAGAAACAGAACAAAAGGGTGACAAAACCTCACAGACAACTAAATATAAAATGCAAATTGTTAATGAATTAAAATGTCTAAAAAATAATTCTAAAAGCCCACTCATTGTTTTATGCTTAAATGTCATACATGTACACTGCTTATGTATATAGTTAATGTTCCAGTTTATTTTAGGTTTGCTCAATATTGAAAAGGTATATGTGTTACTATTAACAAATATTACAATAATTATCACACCTTAACTCTCAAAGACCAAAATGTTTTTGTTTATGTTTTTGTTACTTTCATTCTGGAAACAAGTGAATTTTGAGGCTTACTAAATAACCTAGGCTTGTGAGGAAAACAGAATAAAATCCAAATTACAACTACATCTAACCATAATATCTGCACAATTTTATGCATCATATTGATGGCAATGGAAATTTGGCATTTTCATCCATGGTGCTGTTGATTTTTTTTGCAAGTTTTAGTTTTCCTTTTATTAATGTTTTATTTATTTGCCAACAAACTCAGATATTTTTTCTAAAAAAGCACTCTTATTTCATTGGAATCAAATTCCTAATTTAAAAAAATTGATATAATCCATAAAAATACAATTACAGAAAAAAAAACATGTAATACTGAGATTACCGTAGTGAACTTGATATATCATGACTCTAAATTCTTCAAGCTTTAGAAATGATGACAACAAAAGAGTCTTTTTTCATGTCCGAAAATTTAGATACCAAAAATATTTAAAAAAAGAGTTCTGTGGTAGGAGACATATGCCCCCCAAAACAGTGCCTTGATTTTTACACTTATTGTGACAGTGACCTTGACCTAGTGACCCCAATTTCAATAGGAGTCATCCACTGTCCAACGCCAAATTACATGTGAAGTATCAAGTCAATCGGTCAATTGATCGACGAGTTATTGATCAGAAACATTTTTCACATTTATTGTGACAGTGACCTCGATCTTTGACCAAGTGACATCAATTTCAATAGGGGTCATCTACTGTCCAAGGCCAATGCACATGTGACGTATCAGGACAATCGGTCAATTCGTTGACGAATTATTGATCGGAAACAATTTTCATACTTATTGTGACAGTGACCTTGACCTTTGATTTAGTGTCACCAATTTCATTAGGGGTCATCTACTGTCCAAGGCCAATGCAAATGTGAATTATCAAGCCTATCGGTAAATCCGTTCACAAGTAATTGATCAGAAACAAACTGGTCTACCGACAGACACACAGACCAACCGACACCCAGCAAAACAATATACCCCCTCTTCTTCGAAGGGGGGCATAAAAATACAGGTGTCAGACAATTAAGAGACAAAAAATACAGGTGTTTGAACATTTAGAGACGCTCTAAAAATATTGCATTGACAATCAGATAAGGGTATGCAATGTGTAAAGCGTCAATAGTTGCAATGAATAATAGCATGTGCTTGTAAAATACCACGCCGTTTAATATAAATTACTTTTACATATGTTTCACTTTAAATTGGTTGAAACCATTGTCTATTGCCAGTAAACATAGTTATTTACCAAATAACGCAAATGCAATGGTCCATTGTCTGAAGGCACCCATTTCACCAGATAAGCACAACAGGGCAGAATTCCGGTAAAATAGCATTGCTAAATAAACTGTCAAAAAATTTAAAGTAATTAATTATGGACGAAAAACTTGTATGTCCGAAATTTAAGAGTCATGAAAAATAATTATTTTGGCTAAAAACGGGGTTGTCCGAAAATTTAATGTCCAAAAACTTAAGAGTAATTACTGTATATCCCATCATCAAGCATTATGTTACAGTGAAATAAAGAATACCTGTGCAATCTAATGACTTCATTTTATTCATATTTGAGGCAATCTTTTCTAATAGCTAAGCTAGTGTTAACACTTAAGTTTAATGGAACACGAGTTTTTCAGCCTTAGAATGGCCAGATATGCCTGCGTTGTCACACCAAATATTAAAACCATACAATGAATAAAAACCAATAAAATGTACAAAAAAATGAAAAGAAACATGTTTGAAATATGTGTACAAGTACAATTTCTGAACGCTCTACAAAAAATGTTTCACAATTAAGCAATCACTTGAAATATAAACAGACCGCAAACGCAATATCAAATGCAATAAGAAATCAATTGGCACAGCAAGTACAAATATCACAAATAATAAATCAAATCATCTTTTAATTACTAGTATAGCCCAATCTATCAGTACACACAGAACAAACCAGGTTTAAATGCAGATTTATGCTAAAAGCTTCATTTTTATTTTATTTCCCAGATAGTTAATACCTTTAACAAATAAATTATAAAAGCTGAAAAATGCTTTGTTGTAAACAAATCTTATACAAATTTGCAAGCCTTCAGCTATTTTTACACTAGAAGTGCTTATACCATTTAACAGAGAAGAAATACAGTATTTCGCATTAAACTTTCTGGAATTTCCGCGGATGCATTTTCGCTACAACGCAGGTAAAGTTCCTCACGTTACACAGACTGTCCTCTATGACTTCCCATTCATTCTTTCCCGGATCCAGTCTGCAAATGACATTATACCAGTTGGAGGGGCCGTCGTCGCTGAATTCTGGGATGCCGCATGCATACAAGGCTCCCTTAATAACTGCTAGACTGACGTTAAAGAGATCCATAGGCAGCTCTGGCCCCAGTCTCCACTGATTGGCGTCCATGTTGTATATTTCTACCGTCCTTAGCACCTCTCTGTTGATGGTGTACGTGTCATGTGAGTAGATCTGGCCCCCAGCCACGTAGATCTCGTCTCCCACCACGCAGGCTCCAAAGTTGAAGCGTGGTGTCAGCATCCCAGCCAGAGATGTCCAGTCTTCGTTTTCAGGACTGTACCTATAACAAGCAAAATAAATTGAGCGTCATTCTGGGAAAAGGGGCTTTATTCATGTTAACGCATGTGCGTAAAGTGTCATCCCAGATTAGCCTATATGGTCTGCACAGACTCATCAGGGAAAACACTTCCAGCCTAGAGTGGATTTTTGTTAGGAAAAAACTTCATTTAAACAAAAAATTCCATAAAAGGGGAAAGTGGTGTCATTGATTAGCCTGTGCGAACTGCACAGGCTTATCAGGGACGACACTTTAGGCATACATTAAGCCCACTTTTAGTTTTTAGCTTGGCTGTTTTCGGAGAAAACCCAAGGTATTGTCATAGCCAGCTTGTCGTCAGCCGTCCGCCAACCGCGTTGTCCCAAAACCTTAATATTGGCCATAACTTTTGCAATATTAGAGATAGCAACTTGATATACGGCATGCATGTGTATCTCATAGAGCTGCACATTTTGAGTGGTGAAAGGTCAAGGTTATCCTTCAAGGTCAAAGGTAAAAAAAAAAACATTTTTTTTTTTTCAAAAGTGCACCCGCAGACGAGCATTGGCATCCGCTCTGCGGTGCTCTTGTTTCTTCATTCCACACGGGAGGTTGCATAATGTGATGACTCATAATTATTAGAATCTATATAACAAACGATGAACCAAGCATACCATAAAAACTTGGCAACACCAGGCCAGATGCCTAAGAACATTATTTGTTTACCCTTTTCGGAATTGTTCCGTTTCCCTTTGGATTGGGAAAAATTGCATTGTTTTGACTAAAATTGGGATATTAAGTTTGGTGAGGAAGTATTTGCTTTCAAATACTATAAAATAGAAAATAAATTTAAGAATAAAACTGTTTTATGCATTATATTACCTATGGTTTAACTCACTGAGCTTGATAGAGAGTCGACTGAATGTTGAGATTTAAAAAAAATAAAAATCAACAGGTAATGTTTGGCAGGAAGCTGGAAAAATAATATTTTTGAACATTTTAGAATGGGGTCGAATTTCAGCCCCGAATTTAACTAGAAATGGTGCGGCAGAGACTGACGCGTATCCCCACGCCGAATGTTTGACCTAGCTAGGTGTGCCCCAGGGTTGGTAANACTTTTGACCCAGGGGTCAGATCAAAATTCCAAATGGTGCAGGGTCGCACATATGCTCATAGCTACCATGTGTGTAAGTTTCAAGGTTCTAGTGCTAATAGTGTAGGAGGAGATAGTGGCCAGGACAGACGGACGGGGGAGATAACCACAAAAACCCCAATTTAAATCATTTATATTTAACCAAAAGAATTCAAAGTTAAAAATTAAACATGCATTCTGAATGGTAAATTATTTGTTCAATGCCACATTTGAGATCTAGAATCTTGAAAGTAATGGAGCCAAGATATCGAAAGATGAAAATTAAAGACTAAAAACACAATTGTCCAAGCAGATTCTTTCTATTTGCATTGATTTTCATACGCCAATCTGACATATAAAGCATCAGTTACTTTACATTTATAATCATTTGGCAAAGGTTTAAAAGACCTAAACCAATTATCAACATAGTACATGTTGTTTAGTAGTATTTCCCCACAAGTTAATTTAAAAATGTCAGAAGACAATTGTAGAATAGAAACAATGATGTAAGTACCTCAGAATATGTCACATAAGCACTATATAAAAACACTTCGTTCACTTCAATGAATTACCTAATGAGACTGTTATGTGCCCCAACTCCTGTCCGCCCTCCAACCAGATAGATGTGCTCCTTGTACACGATAGATGACAAGTCTACCAGCGTTGTGGGCAGCATACCCTGATAGTTCCAGCGATTTCTCTCAATGTCGTAGACCTCAATGATCTCTGTGGGGTGCTTATTCTCTGTCAGACCTCCGAAACAATAAATCTTCCCATTCAAACTGGCGAGAGTGAAGTTCGATTTCGGGAACAGCATCGGAGCCCTAGCGCACCATTCATTGTGGTCCATGTCAAACTGATAAAAGTCTTTCTGCACTACGTACTCCTTATACTCTAACTCTTCAAACGAGTCGTCTTCAGAATCATCAAAGAGATGGTGATGTATGTAGTTGCCACCCCCAGCAAAGATCTGATTATCCTCGGTTACAACGCACGCTATGTCTTCGCAGTCATACTTGCCGATCTTCTTGGATTCTGGGAACTCTTCAATGTAGAATGCCTCTTTTGCAACAGGATTGTAACAGTTCGGGCACGGTCTTACACCGGTCTGTTCCACACCACCAATTATCAACAGGCAGCTCTGTGGAACGTACATTCCAGTGCGCAGGTTTAAGCAGAAGTCAAAATCTCCCTCGTATGTTGCTGGATTGCCTTCAAAATCATATAAATGCTGCAAATAGCTCTTGCACTTTGTGCAGTTCAACACAAGAGGATGCTTTCCCAGCTTATCCCGTACCACATGAGACCTTATAAGGGGCAATCTTACAAGAGGAAAAAGTTCACAAAAGTCGCTCTTTCTTGTCGCAAGTTCATGCTCTGTCCAGTTAATCAAAGCTTCTAGCACCGTGTCTTCTGTTTCCACATTAAGTTCATCGGACAAAATAAACTCACTTAGTTTGATCAAATTAAGGGAATAAAATTCATCTGACTTAACCACATCTGAGAAATTCTTTTCAATAAATTCTCTCGCCTTTATTTTCAAAGCTACACAGTTATGAATTTCTGCAAAATGATAAATGCCAATGCAATTACTGACTGACAAATGATTTTCTAGAAACTTTGCACATGCACGCTGCACTGGCAAAATCTGAAACAAAGAAGCAGCACTTAAAAGATCTTGAACATTTCTTATGGTTATTTTAATTTTTCCAGTATACGCATATTCGAGTATATCTTTCATTGCGGTCGCATCAACATCAAATATTTCAATACGATCTTGTTTCTTTTCCGCCAGATCAAGAGTGAACATCAGTCGAAAATAAGGACTAACAGATGCCAGAACATTTTTGTGACAGGTAAATTCTAATTTTCCGACGCACAATGTTACATCCTTTAACAAGTCTTCATCAAAAAGCCTTTTCATTTCTTTCAGCAAAGAAGATTCATGAGCATCGTTTCTGAAGTTCATGTAACTTTTAATTATTCCCAGCTTGTACAGATCCATTGCACAGTCTTCCTCCGCTTCCTGTTCCATTGTAGATTGTGATTGTTTGATCTGAAATATAAATCATTTATTCACTCTTAACCCTTTGCATGCTGGAAAATTTGTCATCTGCTAAAATGTCGTCTGCTGAATTTCTAAAATTAGCATTTTCTTCCATTTTTTTCAAAGAATACTATCAGACTAGCAAACAGTTTGGATCCTGATGAGACGCCACGTTCTGTGGCGTCTCATCTGGATCCAAACTGTTTGCAAAGGCCTTCAAAATTCGGTTCCCGCACTGAAAGGGTTAAAAACAATAATCAATGAAAAGTATGTGTAATTGAAAAGTTGTGGTCATTCTTGTATCCATTCACCTAAACTGTGGGCTGGTAGAAAACAGTGCAGAACATTAATTAAAAAATATTTCTGTAATGATGTTGCGATAATGTTCGATGTAGATTGCAGGATTTGTTTGCAATGAATACTGAGAATGAAATTAAATGGCCAAGAAAGAACACCAAGGGGAGAGACCCCTCAACCGTTAAACATTCTTCAATGGATTGCAGAGAGAATATTCAACAAAAAGCTTCCTTTCACTGCATGCCGACAACATTGATGTAGCCAGTATACAAGAAACAAACCTGAATCCAAACCACCCGTTCACCATCAGAGGTTACTTATTTTTCAGACAAAACAGAGAAGAAACACAAAGGAGAAGTGCTGATTCTCATCAAGTACAACATCCCAGCACAAGAAATTAGAGTAGATACTAGTTAACAAGCTGAAATGCAAGGAGTCAACATCACAATGGACAGGTCTGTACTTGCAATATACAATCTGCCCCCAAGACAAAAAAACTTTCACTGTAGCACCTTTAAAACCTTCCCGCTGCAAACTGCTTGGTTGTTGGAGACTTCAACAGCCACTCAAACTCTTGCTGGTATGAAAAGTTGGACAGAGAAGAAGAGGAAGTAGAGGACTGGCAGATTGACTCTCAAATGGTCCTGTTGAACGTTCCAGAAGACCCACCCCACCTCCTTGTTATGCAACTTGCTGTCAATTTCTACCCCAGATCTCCCCTTTGCAACTGACAATCTCCTCAATAACACCACCAATGAGGTAGTGATCCAGTTAGGAGGCCGCGACCACAACCCAGAAAAGCTATCTATCAACCTGCAGGTCAGGCCACAGAAGTCCACAACCTTCGCAAGGTGGAACTACAAGAAGGCAGACTGGGACATGTTTGCAAGACTCACAGACCTCTACACTAGGACCTGAATACAGACAACCTTAACATCAATCGAGTCACAAGACAAGACAAGTAGTGTAGAACTAAATCTGTGAAAACTGGGAGTATTTCCTCTCATGAAAGTAGTACTACGTCTGACCCCGAATCTATCCTACCGGATCAATCAACAACATCTTGTTCTGATCATCCATGAAGTACTTCTGCGGTTCAATATGGCGATAATCTTTCGTTTGGTATTA
>VMBQ01015690.1:0-12240 GCA_007657795.1 Dreissena rostriformis | reverse complement strand
TTTGAATAATTTGTTAAATAAATTCAACACAATTCGTAATCTGATGTTATTTTTTGATGAATTGTGAACAAAATAATATATCTTAGAAACTAAGGCATAATGTTGAGTTTTTTTTTGTTTTAATCTTATCTTAAATTATGATTTATTTAAGCTGTGAGTAATTTATTCATCTAATACATCAATATTGTTTTTAGACCAGGAATTTCTTTTCCTTTCCAGTGACCATGGTGTACGCTGGACAATTTTCCATGTTATACCAGGCATCCATTGAATATAAATTAAGCATGGAAAAACTCTGGAATATTTTCCATGTTTTTCCATGGTTTTCCAGATAACATGGAGTATTCGGACGGTATTTATTCCTTGCTGGCTGAAAAACCCTGGAAAATGTTCCAGGGTTTTTCCATGCAGGCTGGAAATTGTCCCATGGTAATAATTCCAGGGAACCTGGAAAACTATGGAAACTATTCCAGGCTATTTCCACATACCATGGACATTTATCCACCCTTTTTTTAAATACTGACGCTGGAAAAGGCTGGAAACTTAGTCCGAATACTCCAGCCTCATATTTTCCATGGATTTCCATGGAAAACCCTGGACAAAGTACGCCTGGATAATAGCCCCCAACTCACCGCAGTTCGCTAGTTAAATTTTTCTGAGTTAAACAAAACAAAAGTACCATTTATCAAAACGTATTTCCTGTTTGTTACCATAAAGGTACTGATTTATTGCTTTATTGCCTTGTTTGTTGATACCGTTTATATTTATGTATATATTTACTACCGTTGATGGTGCAGCCTGTTGTTCTGACTAGTCACTAGCGCAAATTGGTGGAATGTTGCGCGCAAAATGTTAAATTGTACGAATGCATTATGAAGGAGAGAAAAAAGTATATTCCACGAAAAAAACAATTTTTTAAAATTATTTTTTCAGGTTAACTATTTCCATAAAATGTAACCGGTTAACTGGTTGTTTTGGTACAGTACAGCCCACGCGGAACACACATATTTCGCGATCCACGGCGGCAAGGCGCAACGAGTTGATGCCGAGTCGGCCGTTAAAGCCGCATCAGTTCGCCGCGATGCTTCGCATCTGTCCGTCGCGACATGCCGAGACATGCCGAGGCAAGCCGCGGTCCGCGATATGAATTTATAATTTGCAAATGGCGAGCTACAGGCTTCATTTAAAATAAATATCAATATATTTGAGGACGTGATATTATATAAATAGCATATACTAACGCGCGAAACTTTGAAAAGTATACATTCAACAAATTGGACATAAATCTAATTTAAAAAAAACAACATATAAGCAAGTAACTTCAATGATTGAACTAGCGATTTGAACTCATGAAGACAGTCATATAAACATTCCCATCTATTTGTGCAGACTGCTTGTCGCAAAAAAAGTTATTATTTTAATATACATGAACATTCAATTTAATTTTGTCAATCACATATCTGTTAACCCTAGCACAACTTCATTGTTCTCCTGAAATAAAATAATCATTTTGATACGTAACAAGTTAAAGATTAAACGATGTTAATTATTCACACAAAAAAGTGATAATCAATTGAAATTAGTCGCACAGAAAATGTACAAGCAATCATAATAAATCGTAAAATTTCTATTTTGGTGTGCATCCTCTCTGAAATTTTAGCATGAAATTCATTTATGGGATATAATTGTGCATTTTTGTACATATGTAACATTAACATAACGAAGTAGCCTATATATAAAGTAATTGAGACCTGTGTTGATAAAAAACATTGTTTTTACCCTTCCGGCTTGATTTGTATTACTGCTTTTCTTAACATTGTCATGCTTAATAAAATTCAAATGTCGATGAAAATACTATTACTTCAAGCATATATACATATGACTAAGTTAAGCAAACGAATCAGCGTTTAATATGTATCCTGCAAACATGAGATTTCTTCAAGGTCCATGTATATACCGTCTTTTCGTTTTTATGCCTCCAAAGTGGGCATATAGTGATCTCACTGTCCGTCTGTCTGTCTGAAATTCCGTCACACTTTGCATTTAGGTTTCGAAAAATGTGGAAAAACAATTTGCATTTAGGTTTCGAAAAATGTGGAAAAGCAATTTGCGTTTAGGTTGAGAAAAGTGTGAAAAAGGGGGCATAATTGTCATCCTATGGTGACAAGCCTTGTTCGACACAACGAAACATGAAAATCAACGCATATAAGTTCATATACCGATTTTCTAATAACCGAAACAAAAACAAAATATGAAATTAACTTCTTGATATCGTTTTTCGTTAAACAAATTATAAAACTATTGGCGCTGTGCAAAGATCTATAACTTATCATGTTTATTTATAGATCTTTGCGCTGTGTCTATGTCTTGCGGCGGTAACTCATTAGTGGCTTTTTGGAGGAGCCTAATGATCACTCACTTTTAATGGGTCATTATAATTTGCTTACATGAAAACGCATCATTTAAGGAGTTTAATGTGATATCTCTGCAACACAATTTTACAGGCTGGCACAAGTTTGGTTCCGCGGAACCTGATCTGAAAGACAGAGTGCAGATCTTCACCAGTCGTCCAAATATTATTGTCTGCACTTATCCAGGTCATGATCAAGATGGTAAGCGCCTGTTGCATCCGCCTCCTGTTGATGTATGTGTAGTAGAAAAAGACTGCCTTGACCTCAACAGTTAAGAAAAGGGTGTCCATCTCTGGAAAAGTTACATAGGTTTGCATGCCCATGGGATCTTCCCTTGAAAATGCGACAACACATATTTAGAATGTTATTGAAAGTATGTTGGGCAAAAATGTATTTAAGGGCAATACACAAAATAAAATAATCATTGCTCAACTTAACTTTGATTCAAATGGAGGCAACATGAACAAGGTTGCAAACATTCTAGAGCGGTACCAAATTAGGGATTTGATCGAAACTGGTCCTACGGCTCATGTGATGAAAGCGATTTGTTTTACTGACAACAAGGTCTTCATCAGGCGTCAAAATCGTCAAGAAGCTGACTTTGTTTCCTGAAGAAATACTATTTAACTCAACATTAATGATTTGGAATCAAAGGTTTGACCAAAATGAACAAATATGCCATCGACTACGAGAAAAGCAGACATGTGATGATGGACTACATGTCAATGGGCTTACATACATGTGCCAAGCTGTCCAACACCGATAACTTCGGCCAAGTTGTCAAAATTACACTTGACATGCGACAATGTTGCTGGTGTGCAACATATGGACCTTAAAACGGAGGTCCTTCGCATCCGTGAACTGATGACACAATTCTAAGTATATATATATATACATACATTCTAAGAATATATATAATATATATTTTAACTTTTTTATTTATAAGAATTTTCTTTCTCTATGTAATAGCAAGTTTAAATCAGCTACATTAACAATATTTAGGTTATCGATGGGTTTCTTCATGCCTCCACAAACGACAGATTGGATGTGCTCCATATCAACACACATATTATTACTGTGATAATGGAAAATGATATACTTCAACAAGGCACGCTTTGGAAGGTAAGGCAGATTTTCTTTTTGTTCTATTAGTTTTTATCCTATTTATTTTAGCATCATTGCGTCAAAAGCCTTAGGCTTATTGAAAAACTCGAGTCTGTTTCCTGGATAGAACCAGTACTTGGTGTCTTTGGGGGAGATCGAAGGAACGCTCTTACAGTTGAGATCGAACCCATGACTTTCCGGTCGCTAGGTGGACACCACTATGCCACAGCGAGCTTTTTCTGTTCTATTTAATCTTTACTTCGAAGTAATTGGGTTTTTATGGATGCATACAAATTGATCCTCAAATAAAAGAGCTTAAAGTCTGTTGCCATTCTTGCATACGACCTCTTTTCAAGAAATTCCCTGGGCGGTGTACCAAGACGGAATGATGAAAGACTTGACTTGAACGTTTCTCGTCTGGCAGGGCAGTGTAATTCGTTAACGTTTGCTTGGAACCAGACGTGGGCATTCATGCACAACATCATCAGTTTGCGAATATGAGGTGGATAAAAGAAATGAAAAAATACAAAGGTCCATTTTTAGGGATTGAAATTGACCCTTAAAAACTAACAAAACGAATAAAAAGGTGAATCTAAACATTAAAGGTTTAATTAAAAGGGTTAAGTTATTGTTATATGCTTTGGTTTTGGGCTTGCAATAATTATACACTCAAAACAAAGTGTTTCCATTCTTACAAGTCTCCATTCAGATAAGAGAGCAAAGTATGAGAGTAAAATCATGTGTGAAATATACCAAGTGAAATATACCAATTGATGGACATTAAAAAAGGGCTCACTGCACCTTACCCCCACAGGGGACAGCTGGACCAAAGGGGTTTAACCTGACCATTCACATGTTCAACCCATTGGACAAACAGACCTACCTATGAAATTCTCTTTCTTGATAAGCCACTAAAGCCCAAACAATATTAATTACACAATGTACATTATGTACATAACATAGCTTATATTTTAATAATATTATCTGATAAGTAGTTTTCACGTAGTAAGTATGTATGCTGATCCCCATCCTGCTAGAAATGACATCAATGGAAGGTGTGGAATAGGATTTTGATCACTCAAATGGTAAAATGTGTGTATTTGTGTGATACATACTACTTTCAATTGTTTTACTTTATAATTTTCTCATGTGTTTAGTATATGCCTTTATTATTTATAGATACAAGTGTATTTACACTGTAAATTATATAGTAAAATTTATGAAAAAAGTATTTCGAGTTTTGTAGTCTCTTAAGATCACAAAGGAAAAATATCTTATGAAACACAAAGATCTAGGTTCGTTTCTGCAAAGTAACCAAGATATTTGTTAGTTCAGCAAGCTGAGATAAATGTCAGTGTTGCTTTCGTCAAATTAACAAGGACATTTTTTTTCAGCAAATGCTAATTATTGTGTGCACTGTTATATTTTCATATTTCGGGTCTGGTAAGTTAGTGTAAAAATATTCCCACAAATACTTTCAAGTGTTTTTTTGACAATTATTTCACCATTTCACATTTTAACAAATGCAGACAACGGTTAACTTTGAGGTATAATGCAATAGAGGGAAATCACCGACATTCCTCTACATTTTTTCATTTTTTATTCTCAAAACACAACAAAACATAAAATCTGGGCACATGTATAAAAATATTCGTAAGTTAAATCTAAGTGTAAATTGTAAATATACACCAACACAGATCCAATAGTGATTGTGTTCCTCTAGGGAGTGATGACCCCCCCCNGACCCCCCCCCCCCCTTGATTTTGAACATTGGTATAAAAGAGTCTGTTGAGACTAGAACACCTGAAGTGAGAAATGAGATAGTCATCTGGAAGGCAGTTATTATCAGCTTTGTTGTCCTTAAATGTTAGGTCAGTCGTTGAAAAGATGCCAGAGAATAGATTTTGTTATAGAACTTAAAGCCTGTACAAGATTTAACATAGATTTCTGAGGAAAACTTGTCAGAGAATTTTTTTTTTTAATGCAATTAGACAACTTGGAAATACAAACTGCTCAAAGAAGGCATTTCAATGAATAGCCAACTTAACTGCTGGAATATACCCAAAGACCTTGCAGCAGCAGACCTAATTGATTAAGTTTGTATTAGGAGAGGATATGACTAAGAAACAGACAATTGTGGTGCCAGTCACCAGTTTATGCTACTGGTTACGCCACTGCAGTGACTGGGCGACCAATCAGCGGGGAGCTGAACAGTGCATGCTGAGTAACCCGCTCTTTATTCCTAGCCATGAAGAAAATCAGACACTTTTTAAAGACGTTATTTATGTCAAAATGTCGTTTTTATTTATAATTTTAGAAAAGGAGAAAGGAAGAGTGGTGCCAGTCACCAGCCCACCACACACTGTTTCGATCCACTGGTTGATATGTTGAAGTTCTTTAAAGTTCGTTTGTTTGTTAAATGTTGGCTAACCGTGGATCACCACAATATCTAGAAATGAAAATTTGAACAAGAAAATCCAGCTTGTACAAACTACCAGAGGTCAAACAGCTGAAAAAGTATGTAGTGTCAGAAAGACCGTTATGAACGTGTGAATAGGAGGCCATGCATTTATGAATTCAAATGAAAAGGATTACAAAGGGAACATTATACAGGCTTTCCAGCAGGCCTTAACAAGAAACTAGAAGAAAACTATGAGTGCTCTGAACAAAAAACTAGGATAAAACTAGGAAAAAACTAGAAGGGCTTATGAAAAACAAGGAGTATTATCATAACAAATCATTCCTTTTTGTAAGTATAGCCATTTCATTATACAAACAAATGCAGAAGCGGTTTGGCTGACGAAGAAATATGTAGCACTGAACTCAAGCCAATTCAAAATGATTCTGTTCAGGTAACAATGCAGTACACATGCTAGTAACTAATTACAACATAATTAACATAGTACAGATTAGAATAATATAAATCTATCAAGACTATTGCCAAGCAATGATGTCCCCTACCGGCTCAACCATTGTCTGACATGTTTTTGTTTTTTTTTAAGTATTTGTTGCCAAAGAAACCAGAATTATTGACATAGGAACAAAATGAAATATAGTGCATAATCTCCATATTGCCATCTATCCATGTTTCAAGTTTCATGAAAAAATATGAAGAACTTTTAAAGTTATCGCAGGATCCAGAAAAGTGTGACAGGCTGACTGACGGACAGACTGACTGCATGACTGACAGACAGACCGAGCGCAAACCATAAGTCCCCTCCAATGAAACCGGTAGGGGACAATAATATTATTTAATATTGAACTATATGATAGTGCATGAGGAGAGTGTTAAATGCCCTTTAAGATGTGATTTTACAGAAGAAAGATTTAGAGTGCCTGTACTCTGCACTCTCTCTCAAGGGACTAGCAAAAACAAAATAAACCAAAAACTTTATACATGTACTACTACTAAGCATTTAAAGTCCATGATAAGTTATATTTTGAACTTTTAAAAGATACTAGGACGGAGCACATGAGACCAAAGTCATGAAACCTTATTTGGATGCCATTTGGCGCTTAGTGGTAAAGGGTGTACAGCAATTTTAAAGCTGGGACCAGAATTTGGTTGAGGGACAAGTCAGTATCCGCCAAACATGGCCGGACCGACGGACATGTCCTGTAAAATTTTGTAAGGTCCAGCCTGTCGGTCTTATTTACAGGACCAATATGTTTTTACGGCTCAAAGTTTTCCGCGGTATAAAAATAGCGATCGTGTCTTTCCGTTCCAACGCTCTACTCTACAGAATTTTGCGAGGCACCTGATTGGTTCATTTTTTTGCGTCGTTACTATATGACGAATGCTCGTCAGGACGGTCTGAATCCATGACAGCCTTGTCGCTGAACAAGAAAATCATAAATCTGATTATTAAATGATACAAATACGGTTTAGGCCGTATTGACCAGATTCCTCTCTGACATGCGCACTGAGACTTAGCAACAAGAATCAACAAACGCTNTACAACCTCAAACTACTGTATGAATCAATAAAGTAAACAAAATTAAACAATTACCCGCGAACAATTCGTGCTACACAGTAACTCAACAAACGATAGGAAAACGCGAAGTTTGTCGTGGACTCGGACGAATTGTACAAAAGCCGAGACTTAGCAACAAGAATCAACAAACGCTACTGCCGTGTTTGCAAACTATGTTTCTACGATATTACAAGGGAGCGACTCCCGGTGGTAAACGACCGGCACCACCTGATTCTTCGGAAAAACATAAAGAGAAGTGGCAAAAATATGAAAAAAAAAGGCCCGAACGAAAATTTTGCGAAAGTTGGAAGTTGGGCAGGGATTGGCTGACGTATGACGGTGTAGCTAAGGCGATGAAGTGCACTTGTGCCTAGAATTCTACAAGAACGGTGATTCTCTTAAAAATGACAACGCTACTCATAAGTTTCGTGGTCAGAACACATTNTACACCTGAGTCTACCCCATACGCCCCCCACCCCATAAATGTACCATACGCCAATTATTTATGTACTGATATAATCTATTCGCTTTTCAGCTTTCTTAAAATATACCAAAATACATATTTAAACGTTTTATGTCTATTTTGTACAGGGTGCAATAGATGACACGGGCTACCTTATGCGGCGTGCGCAGGAGGAGTCTGACTCTGAGTCTGACCAGCCGCCGAGCGTCATATTTCGCAAGAAGAGGCGGGTCATACAGACATTTTCCTCCAGTGAGGAGGACGAGGCAAGTACAACCACCTCGTCACGCGCCCTGGGGTCCGGGAATACAGGGAGGACCGGGAAGACCATCATCCCGGACGATGAAGTCCGAGAAATATTGGACGTTTTTGGGGACGACATCACCTACTCCGTCAACACGGGTGAGACGGTGTCCATTGTTAATGTACGTGCTAAACGTACAGCTAGGATGGCTCGACTGACGGCGCAGCAAATCCACGAGAAAATCCGCAACTTGGTCAAAGACCGCAAGTTGTGCATATCTCGCGGACTTGCTGATCCGTGAGTTGCGCCATCTTAGTTGTGGTTCACCCGTGTTCGCTGACTGATGATGTAGTCTGCGATCATCAGTAGTTGTTTATGTTTTATGATCTTATATTTTTGTATTATGTTGTTGTATTATGTTGTTTTGTTCATTTTGTACACATTTATATGTAAAGGTATACTTTTCTTGTTTATATTTTATTCATTTTCGATTAGTACTGGTTATATTTACTACCCAGGATTTTGTCTTTCTGAAAACAAAAAATTATTGCACCAGGTAGTGCAATATTAGAAAGACAGTCACTTGTTGTTATCAATATCGCCTTGAGCTAAGCGAAACGATTTGACAAACACAAAAGTGCCTTGAGCTAAGCGAAAAGACTTTTAAAACCCAAAAGTGCGAACTATTTAAGTTAGTGAGTGAGTGATTGAGTGACTAAGTGAGGATTGAGTGACTGAGTGAGTGATTGAGTGAACCACTTTTTCTCAAAATGTAACAATTAAATAGCGACCATTTGATAAGTTTTTCTCGCTGATCAGGAATCTTAAATCCGTTTTAAAAACAAAGCTGCCATTCAAAAGTTATGAAATAAAACAGATCAAATCCGGGACGACACTTTTGACTTTTAAGCACCATAACTTTTGAACGGCTCAAGATATCTAAAAAAAAATCAGACAGATTCTTGTTCAGCGGGGTGATTTCACATATATTAACATATTTAATTGTTTCATTTTGAGACAACAAAAAGATGTGTTTTTTCCTTATATAATACATATGGGAAAACATGACTTTGCAGCTCAATAACTTTTGAACCGATAGATATCTAAAAAATTCAAAAGGATTCTTGCTCAGCGGGGTGATTTCATATAGATTAACACATTTAATTGTTTAATTTGGAGAAAAAGTTGTTAGAGTGAAAAAAACACCAAGGCATGTTTTCTGCCCAATTTTCTCAAAATGTAACAATTAAATAGCGGCCATTTGTGAACTTTTTCTCGCTGAGCACGAATCTGAAATCCGTTTTAAAAACAAAGCTGCCTTTCAAAAGCTAGCTTGCCTACCCCACATGTCTATGCCGCTCTATCATATACATATGGGACAGATGATTTGCAGCTCTAACTTTTGACTGAATAAAGATATCCCAAAAATTCAAACAGATTCATGCTCACCGAGATAACGGAACCTAGACATACACTTAAAATTGTTTCATTTGGTGAAAACAAAAAATATGTTTCCTTATATAATACATATGGGAAAACGTGACTTTGCAGCTCAATAACTTTTGAATGGATTAAGATACCCCAAAAATTCAAATTGATTCGTGCACACCTTGATGACGGCATACAAAAAAAAAACGACATTTTACGCTGAATTATGAATTACACTCACGTTTTATTAAAAAAAAAAAATTAGCCTGTGTAGTTAGCCTGTGCGCACTGCAAAGGCTAATCCGAGACAACACTTTACGCATAATTATGCCAAACCATCACGTGTAATAAAAAAAAAATCAGCCTGTGCAGCCTGTGCGCAGTGCAAAGGTTAATCAGGGACGACACTTTACGCATAATTATAAAAAAATATATAAAAAAGGCTGTGCAGTCAACCTGTGCGCACTGTCACATGGGGTAATGAGAATGAAACGATGTAAAGGTAGCAAGGGAGTTCATTGTGTTATTGTAAACTTGTAACATTTGTCTCCCTTCAACCGTTAGCTAAACAAAGAAAAAAATTNAGATCTTGCGTGGGAGAAAATTGCAGATCAGTGAGTATCATCTGGCGCACTATTGTTTTTGCTTTGAAACTTATCAATGAACGCAATTTCATATACAAATAAAATAATAAAAAAAAACGAATATGATATCGAACATACACGTGTTTTATTCATTTTCAACAGAACAGTGTAATAAACATGTATATGTCTATTCCTTTAATTTAATTATTAGATTATTGTTTATTGTTAAGTAACAGCATTACAATGAGCGTATACAATGGTGCCTAATTGTATTTCAGAAACAGAACAGACATCTGGCCAGGCCCTGCCCCGTATGTGCAGTACGGGGAAAGACGCGAGTATACAGTAGGGTGGGCAACCACATCAAGAGGGTTCATGGCGTGTCTGCAGAGGACACCAGGAGGGTCCTCTCAGAGCAACGAGCCACCACCGGTAGGGCAAAGAGTGGCCGCCCGTACTACCGCTGCAGCATCTGCCAGCGGGCAGTCCTTAACTGCAGGGAACACTTTTCCTCGACCCATGGTCTGACACTTGGCTCAGAGGAGTTTCTGCGCCATAAGAGAAATAATAAAAATAATACAAACTTTGACCCGGGGATTGGCCCGAGGGTATATCCCAGGGGGTCAAAGTGACCCACCTTGGGGCGCTTTCTGCATTTGTTCACCGTATTATTATGTTATTTTATATATTTTGCATGTTTTCACCTGGAATATTTGGTATATTTAGTAAGGTGTTGGCCTAACCCTGAGCCCGAAGGTCGTCCCCAGGGTCAGGGAGGGTAATTAAGCGCGTCACGTGCGTCCTTAAGGTGTTTTTTTTTTGGTCTAAAAAGGCCTTATTGAGAACATGTTGCGAGTTTTTCTCGAAATATATTGATATGTTATATTATTTAAGAAGATGTTGGTGAATTTAACAATAAATTAAAAAAAAATCAAGAAAAATTGAAAAATACTTGATAGGGGTCCAAAAAAAACATTTTTTTTTTAAACAAATGCATTGTTTTTAGCCCGTTTTTCATTCATATATTCTGTTTGGATAGTCATACGTTTCTCAAACCTATATTTTTCCGGTAGTTCAAATTCCCACGGACACATTGATGTGTGCATTGGGGGTAAAGCTGTGCCCCAGGTTCGGAATAGGGTGTGTCAAAGTGGGCCACCCTCGTAAATGGTGCTGTTTTTTTTAACTTTGTATATATAACATTTTAACGGCTCTAGATATCTAAAAAAAAATCAAACGGATTCTTGTTTAACCAGGTTATTTCATATAGATAAACATATTTAATTGTTTCATTTTGAGACAACAAAAATATATGTTTTTCCTTATATAATACATATGGGAAAACATGACTTTGCAGCTCAATAACTTTTGAACAGATAAAGATATGTCTAAAAATTCATACTCATTCTTGCTCAGCGGGGTGATTTCATATAGATTAACACATTAAATTGTTTAATTTGAAGAAAAAGTTGTTTGAGTGAAAAAAAAACACCAAGCGACAGGGATTTACCTATCCACAAACAGTGTGGAATCCATCGGCGAATGATTCGTCGACGGGATGATATAAGATTGAACAGAACAGTTAAACACGACTTCTTCAATGTAGATTCCGGATGCACATTATTTTGGCAAAAGTGAACAAATATTCCACGCGCAGATATCAAAACTGAGAAGTACATTATGCAAAAATGACAATTATGTTAAAAACATAAACACACATATAAATACCAAGACCTCCGAAACAATGGTAGCAGTCTTATTAAAAACAAGCAAAGACTTACAAATATTGTAAATCTAAACACAGCTATGAAATATTTCAAACAGTTTAACGAGAATACAAATAAGTGTTGTATAGAAATATGTCAAAGCAACGCTGGCGTTTTGGATGTTTGAAAAATTTAACGGTCGCAGTTTATATTTTTGTTAACAGTTTGTACTAGTACAAAGTATATACATGTATAAAGAAACTATCTTCGTAACAAAAACATAAATAACATGAGTACCATGCTGGTCCGTTATTGCTCACCTGATA
>VMBQ01015688.1:0-12391 GCA_007657795.1 Dreissena rostriformis | reverse complement strand
TTTCTATTACTCCCAACTAGAATTAATTCACGGGTTCGGAAGACTTTTAACTACCATACCATGTGTTCACAATTATAAAACGAAATAAAAGCTCGTTCAAATTTGTTATACATATGTGTTGTCCTATTGTTTACGAAAATAACCAAAATCGTTTATGATGCCTCATTGTTTACTATAAACCATATAACATCTAACTGTTAAAGGGTCGTTTTTGTAGACTAAATAAAATTTATAAACAGGTTCTTGTTCCTGTAAATAAATATGTCATTACGATTTTAACATTCAATCGTTCATAAATAAGTCGCAGTGGCGTAGTAGATATGTTGTCCGCCAAGCGATCGGAAGTTCACGGGTTCGATCTCCACAGTAGGAGCGTTCTTTAGAGACACAAAGTAATGGTTCTAGTCTCAGGAAACGGACTCGAGAGCGTTTCAAATAAGCCCCAGGCTTTCGATGCAATCGAGCTAAAATGAATAGGTTTAAACTAAATAAGCCCAGTAAAAGTATATATATGCACACACCGTGTCTATCATAAGTTTAACCGCTGATTTAAACGACTATATACATGTTACTTAAACAGTTAGTGTTATACATTACAAAAACATCTTAGACAACTATGCCGACAAATATAAGGAAAAGTGTAACTCATGATAACTGCAATATAATTATAAATGAAACTTGTATACAAAGACTATATTTACACTATTTAGAAATACCAGATGGTTATATACAATGTGTATCTACGTTTAAACAATGATAGCTGATGTTCTCGTTCAATCAATAAATGACTTTAATACAGTACAATCATGCTATGATGGGGATTTACATTTAACAGTGTGAAACAAAATTTGCATTTATTTAAGTACACTGTCAGCAATAATGTTTCGAAAAAGCGGCATGCACACCAAGCTTTTTCTGTTGCAATTTCACGAATCGACCTATACCATAGCAACACATGGTAATAACTGGATTCACATAACATATCCAACATAAATATTGTGTCCAAACCTCTGCGTGTAGATATAACTGGTTCCGAGCATAGAATTCGACAAATCCATTCTAACACAGGTGATGACGATCAATCGAGTTGTTTAATATGTATGAATGTTTTTAATTAGATGCTTTTTTAATGTTAACATTGTTCACTGCAAACAATATACAATCAGTCTAATTACGAACAGAATTACACCGAGGCGAATAAAATAAGTAAACGATACAAACACATAATCATTCCAGGTCAGTGATGATTTCACTTGTGGTTGCGGCAAACCAATATGTTAGCGATCACAAATAATCGATAGACTTGCTGTTGCAGATAACTGATAGAATTGGGCTTACGGAAAACAGATACACTTGCGATTACGGGAAACCGATTGTGGTGACGGATAGCTTATATACTAGTTTACTTGTATAACCAATGTACATTTGGTGCTAAATAACCAATATACTTTTGGTGAAGGATAACATTAAAACTTGTGTTTACGGGGAACAAGCCGCTGCGATGAGTTTGAGGTTGTTTTAGGAGCGACCAACTAGTCNAGTCAAGATGTCTGCAGGTCTGATTGTAGTTTTGTCCATCTCGATCTTCCTGACGTTTGTACTCATGGTCGTGCTCGGAAAGCGATTGTTTGATGGTTGGCAGAGGCGCCACTACAGCAAGTTGGACTACTTGATTAACGGAATGTATAGCTGACAATAGTTTACACCGCTTTGTGTCAGTGACAGCAAGTTGTCAAGGCGTCCAACATGATATGTCAAAACAAGCTTTCTTTAATTTGTACTGACATTAAATTAAGATGTGTATGCGTGTAATAAGCACGGTCAATACATCGGGACCTATCAACCGACATACATACGCAACATTAGGAGCAGTTACACGCGCAGAGTGATCGGGCGATGTGTTAGTAAAGTTACTTCACAATTGTACAAGTTCTTTGTCGCGGCTTTTGTAAAACATTAAGCTATGTTCTTATGTGATAATGTTTTAATAGTAGTCTAAGTCAAAGTACAGAACTGTCTTGTTCATCGTGGTTGTTAAAATTTACGCCTGTAATATTGTTTAATACATTAGTATCTATCTAAACATGCCTATTATTCCGTTTGTTTGTTTCAGTTAATTTATTCCCGTGATTGTTGAATATTTCATGCATTGAATTATGAAATATTGTAAGAAACATTTCTGTATTTTAAGACAAATGTTCGCAATAAATACAGGCATTGTACAAAACTTCAATTCTTATTTATATGGCTTTTAATCTTAAGAAAGTCACCTCAGTTCTTATTATAGCCTTACCGTTTTATCACGATATTTGCAATTTCTTTGTATCATCATACACGAAACAAATATCGCTTGTTATTCGATATTGTAAATATTATCGAGAATCTGACTCACCTGCATTTCGATGTATTCGATTAATTTTATCGGTATTGTGTATAATTGGCGGCTTAAAGAAAATCATTTTTAAATTATATCACTTATATTACGTTTATACTCATAACATATTTAAACATTTTCTTAAAAGTTAGTTTTTATTACAATCATCATTCAGTTAATATGATATGTGAATTTTTACATTTTTGAAAATTTTATAGATGTATCTTGTCGGATTAAATAAAAAGAACGGAGTGCTATAGAATAGGAACATGAAAGCTGGTGTTTCAGTAAATCAGTCATCATGTTGCTTTCGTACCCGATACCCCGATAACGTTAAATTGGCCAAGCAATTATTAATACGTATGTATATATATATATACATAATCAATTGATCTATTGTAAAATTAAATAATTTATTATATTTTTAACTTGTTATTTGATTTATAATGGAGAATATTTTCCTCCATTTGAATATTGCATACGCAATAAACGATTATTACATAAGTCTGTTGTTATTGTTTCAGCTAACTTAATGTTTTTGTCATTTCTGCCCTTAGAAATTTTGAAAACCATCTCAGAGGGGGTAATCACGCCCAGGCAGGTATTTTTCGCCGTTTTATACCCTTTATTACTTGTATATTTTTTCAAAGCCGCTCACTTTCAAGCAATATCAGCAAGGAAATTACTAGCGTTAATTTCGTATTAATATTCACTCTATGTTTCGACTTTACTCGCTGCGAATTTTCTTAGCGGTATGACCTAATTACAGCTCCACTAAAAAAAATTGCGGGGAGTAAAGTCGAGATATAAAGCGAACTTTAATACGAAATAAACGCTAATCACCTCTTTACTCATATGGCTGGAAAGTGAGAGTCATTTAAAAATTAAACAAAAGTAATAAATGGTAAAAAAAAACTGCGAAAAATAGCTGCCTCGGCATGGGCGTCGCCATCTTGACTATCACGTGATTACCCCCTCTGTCTCTAGTGTTTGCGTATTTGGGTAAATTATCTTAAGGTTGTAAATCTATGTTCGACAACGAGTGGACATCGCTCACTTGTAATAAGTTCAAATAGTACAAGATGCAAAACAGAAATTATAAATTAGTACTTTTAAATATCCATTTTTATTATTCCTCAACAAACATTGTTTGTAGGAGTGCGCGTATACTGCAATCACCATGTTGGTTTGTATGTGGGTTTGTCCTCTGGTCTATAAGCATTGAATGTCCGTCAAACAACGTTTTTGTTAGATTTTCAAAAAAATCTTTTTTAGAAAGGATCAGTAATTCATGAATGCTTTTTCTATTAAATTTAACATGACCATCAGATATCCATCTTAGATAAAAGTTTGTCCTTCAATATAATTATTCATGTTTCATTTATTTAAAATAAAACGTCTCAGCCTTCAAATTCAAAAGGAGTAGTAGTGCGTGACATAATGTTTGTGTTGATAAAATTCAATATAGATGACTGACCGCCATATTGGATTTGGGTTGTGCAGTGGCAGATTTTCGTGAAACTGAATACAGTTGCACAGTGGTGATCAACATAATATTGAAAATGGCGGAGGGATTCTCACTTCTCATAAAGAAGTAAAGTTCTTGACATTATGTTTTGCGTTGATCAGATTCAGGATGGCCGTCTGGCAGTTCGTCTTTTATAAACCTTTATAAGACGGTATGTTGACGTGATGGCTTGGTTACCTTCAAGTGTACACATACTTTGACATCGAAGCTAAAAACATAGCTCTTCAATGAGGTAGGTGGGGGTATTAAACGACATCAGTGACAGCTCTATTTTACTGTTCATGTATAGATATAGTGTACATAAAGGTTAAATTTCATTTTGTGTTCATATGTCCTTTGTACAATGATCTACGCATCATTGGTATTGAAACGTGTGTATTTATGTTACGCGCATCAAATTGCAATCCGACGAATAACAACTATAAATAAATTGGAACTTCAGAAGCACCAGCAGGAGGGAAACCGTCTTGTAGCAAACGGTCACTTATTTTTGCAACCACACAGTGCGACGAAGCACAAAAGCACGAGCCAAAACATTTATTTACGCAAAAGCACACAAAAATGAAGTAAACGTCACAAAGAACACTTCTTTCGGCACTCTTTACTTCAAGACAAGTGTTGAACTAACAAAGTTATTATACACGTTCAATTTCACATAAGTCCTAATAAATCTTTCAATGCGACCACAATTTAACTGTAAATTAATACATAAACTTATTAAATGAGTTTGTATAAACACAGCCGCGCGTTATTTACGGAAAGAAGCTGTCTTGTTTGGAGTTTCTATTACTCCCAACTAGACGTAATTCACGGGTTCGGAAGACTTATACTACCATGTGTTACAATTATAAAAAGAAATAAAAGCTCGATCACATTTGCTATACATATGTGTTGTCCTATTACGGAAATAACCAAAATCGTTTATAATGCCTCATTGTTTACTATAAACCATATAACATCTAACATTTTAAGGGTCGTTTTGTAGACTTAATAAAATTAATAAACAGGTTATTGTTTCTGTAAATAAATATGTCATTACGATTTCAACATTCAATCATTCATAAATAAGTCACAGTGGCGTAGTAGATATGTTGTCCGCCAAGCGATAGGGAGTTCACGGGTTTGATCTCCATAGTAGGAGCGTTCTTGAGGGACACCCAGTATTGGTTCTAGTCCCAGACAACGGACTCGAGAGCGTTTCAAATAAGCCTCAGGCTTTCAATGCAATCGAGCTAAAATAAATAGGTTTAAACTAAATAAGCCCAGTACAAGAATATATATACACACCATGTCTATCATAAGATTAACCGCTGATTTAAACGACTATATACATGTTACTCAAACAGTTATTGGTATACACTATATACATGTTACTCAAACAGTTAGTGGTATACACTATATACATGTTACTCAAGTTATTGTTATACATTACACTTTTGTTTGCATGCCCTGGATCATGACAAGATGGGAATCTATATTGGCAGTCAATGTTCCCGAGGAATATATTTACCACAAAAACTCAACTAAGTAACTCATGACAACTGATATATAATTATAAATGAAACTTGTATACAAAGACTATATTTACACTATTTAGAAATACCAGATGGTTATATACAATGTGTATCTACGTTTAAACAATGATAGCTGATGTTCTCGTTCAATCAATAAATGACTTTAATACAGTACAATCATGCTATCATGGGGATTTACATTTAACAATGTGATACAAAATTTGCACTTATTTATTATTTATAAAAGCGGCATGCACACCAAGCTTTTTCTGTTGCAATTTCACGCATCGACTTATACCATAGAAACAAATGGTGATAACTGGATTCACACCACATATCCAACATAAATAATGTGTCCAAACCTCTGCGTGAAGATATAACTGGTTCCTAGCATAGAATTCGACAAATCCATTCTAACACAGGTGATGACGGTCAATTGAGTTGTTTAATATGTATGAATGTTTTTCATTAGATGCTTTTTTTAATGTTAACATTGTTCACTGCAAACAATATACACTCAGTCCAATTACGAACAGAATTACACCGAGGCAAATAAAATAAGTAAACGATGCAAACACATAATCATTCCATCTCAGAGATGATTTCACCTGTGGTTGCGGCAAACCAATAAGTTAGCGATCACAGATAATCGATAGACTTGCTGTTGCAGATAACTGATAGAAATGTGCTTACGGAAAACAGATACACTTGCGATTACGGGAAACTGAGTGTGGTGACGGATAGCTTATATACTAGTTTACTTGTATAACCAATTTACATTTGGTGCTGAATAACCAATATACTTTTGGAGACGGATAACATTAAAACTTGTGTTTACGGGGAACAAGCCGCTGCGATGAGTTTGAGGTTGTTTTAGGAGCGACCAACTAGTCGAGTATCTCCGCATAGTGTTTATCCTCTTCACCCACACAAGTGTCGACCTCGAAAGACTGTTGTAGAGAATCGAATGTTGCAAACTTAAAGGAAAATGATTTAAGTATACATTATTTAAACGGAGAAAAATGTCATTTGTCAAATAAACATATATCGCTATTTATAGTATATGAATATCCATTTAAACATATGAAAATAGATCTGTTTTAAAGTTTATAAACACGTTCGCGTGTTATACAAAATATTGTAGACTTAATATTCAAGCAACGATGATAACGTGATTAGTTTGTTCGAAAGTATTCAGTAACAAATACCCTTGTCTTTCTTAGAATAAGAAATATCAAACCTCATGAACAGCATATGGATCGCTATAAGTTTTGATTTGTCCAACTTGTCCTTTTGCTGATAAAAAAGAACACAACATGTATCCACATTTTGAGTTAAACCTGAAGCAGACATCTGAGAAAACTTAACTCCGCTTACAAGACCAAACACATACCGTTTGCTTGTCTCGCCACTTCCTTCCGCCCAATCTCATCCGCAGAAATGTACATGGGGTTCTCGACAACATCGCCCAAGGCTGGTAATAAAATCAACATGTTTTGCGATTCTAAGTTTTTATTCTATGAAAAATACTAATAAGATAGGACCTACATAAAAGTATGTGTGTATAAAGTTAATCGTAAGCAATATATACAACGTATAATTTACTTAATTAATGTTTCTTATTTAATTCATTGACAAAAGCGGAACGCTAAGTTTTACAGCTTTACCTTGAGACTCTGTTGAGGGTGCATATGCCAAAACATCGTCTGCAGAAATGTACATTTGATTCTCCACAACGTCGCCACTGTCTAGCAATACATATCGCTTTTTTAAAAAACACTATCACACACATGTCGGTTAACATTCGTGTTCATGCACTATCAATGAGGTTTAACATAGTAAAGAACGATGCATATGTTCAAGAGTAATAATAACACACTCCATAAACATTAGCAATCGAGAAATATTTACTTACATCCGCTAGTATTGAGTTTAAGGCAAGTGACCCATTGAATATACACTGCATGTCAATACATACACGATTCAACATTAAAAAATACACCGCCTTGACAAGGTCATTGCGAAGCGTTGGGAGGGGGTGGGTTAAATCGGTTGAATGACGCGTCGAGCCTCATACTTAGCCCAGAAGGAATCACTTACATACACACACAACATCAACATAACTTCACCCAGTAAGCGATAAGAGTATTACCTTCATTTCGTTTCCTTCCTTTCCATGCTTGTAATTCAATATTTCTGAAACAAAGATACGGTGCAATATGTGCAAATAAAACAAAAGATAACATTCCAAAAGCCTATTTTTTTACTTGGTTAATGAAATGATTCTTTTCATATTTCTATGTAGTGTATATGTAGTGTCTATGTAGTGCGTACGTTTATTAAACGATATATACAATTCATTACCTCAACACTTAATTATAATGAAGATGCAGCAACAATAATACAAGTTACCTTTTGTTCGCCACAGAGTTTTCTGAAAATAAATGGAAATGTGTGTAAAAGATTTTTGGGGTTGACCTGTTCGCCCAACATAGTATTTAGCTTCTCGGAGAACAAAATACATGAAACCATTAGAAAATACACACCATGATGCAATACGAATAGTTTGTGCAGAGCGCCTTATATAATATCAGTGATATTATTTCGATAAATGGTTGTTTTATACATTACACAAACCTCGCATTTTCCGTTTTCTGTAAACGCAAACAAGTACAGTAGCTGCGATCAACAACAACGTGCCAAAACCAGCACCAATAAGCGGAAGCAGCAGATCCGAGTTCTTTGATGAGCTAGAACGGGCAGCTATATGAAAAATATTCGTGTTTATGCAACTATACATACATTTTTGCACTATCTAATGTTAACTTATATATTGTTTACAGAGATATCTTAAATACTGTTTAGAATACAACACAGTCAAACTTCAGCTGCACCAGAAATAGAGAATACGTATAATTGACATTGGTCCATTGTTATTTGAATACGACAATTAACCGTTTGACACTGCACACAAGCAATAAAACAAATAACGAAACACAAATAGTGTAGAACACAAAGGCAGCCGTCTTAGAAAGCTTTAAATCATTTAAATAAACATTATTTAAACCACCTCTATAGTATTTTAAATTATAAATCAATGGCATATATATTTACCATGTACAATGAACTGTATCGACCGGTTAGACTGACCAATTGTTTCTGGTCAAAACGTAGGGGTCATCATGTTATCAACAACGCAAACATAGGATCCTGCATCGGACTCTTGGATGTTCAGTAGTGTCAGAAAGCTGTCATTGTAGATATTAACCCATGTTCCCAGCGTATAGTTGGAGGTGGGTAGTCATCGCCTGCGAACTCTATGGACACGTGGATTGCACTCATGACAATTAGTGTGGTATTGTCAAGACGACTACCGTTCATGGGTAGAATAGGTTCAGTCGGTGGAACTGTATTCATGAATTGATTGAGACAATATGAAACAGCGTTAACTGTTGTTGTACATATGTCTACATACATAGACATTAGCAATCTTAAAATAATTTGTTTCGTAAACATTTTTTCACCGATCGTGTCTGTTTATATTCGTTTAATAAAAGGGGCATGTCGTTGGTTAATACATTTATTTTTATTATATACCTAAAATATTCTTACTGAAATAGTTGCTTCACTATAAAAAACAAGTAGCTGAAAAGAGAATCCGAATTTCATAATGAGTAGAAGTAAAATGTAAGAAAATGATTAATATTTAAATATTTATCATCAGTTAATCTTCTTTTTTAAATTGTTTGCCCAAGTGTCTATTTTATTTATTACAATAATGTTTAGCAAATTGTATCTGAAACAATGCACACTTTTTGTGGAAAACATTTTTCTCCCTTTTTAAATTTAACCGCGACAATCGTTAATCCTAAGAGATACGCAAAACCATTGCGTTAGCCATGGTTGCGATTTAAATATTATAGAGCTAGGCATGTATTGATACAAATTAGGATACGGAAAATCTACGGAGAATCGTGCTGAGCTCGATTGGACAATATATATAATTATGACTGCGATAGTGGTAAAATAAACGCATACATACATTATTAAATTAATGGTTATAGTATATAATTTATACTTACATAACATCTCTATGGTTAGCGACTTTTCTGATTTACCAGTTTCGTTAGGTCCAAACGTTGGATTCATACAATTTGTAGCGATGAAAAGGAAAGTTCTTGTAGATGCAATAGTAATATCCTGCATATAAATCGATCCAAATGCAGAATGTTGTGCTGTTTTATTTTGCAAGATAATTACAGGCACCGGATTACCCTGACTTGTGCAATTCAACGAAAATTGTGTCCCTTTTATAAATGCAAATTTGTCTTTATTGATGGGATATTTTCCGTTGATGATGCAAGCAGGTGTGGAAGGCGATTCTACAACAGGTTATAGACAATATATAGTTAATATCACCGTAAAATAACATAAACATATATACAAACGTGTTTAAACGTTTAAAATATAATTTTAAAAAGTAATGAATATATTAATTTTCACGGTCAGTTCCGACAGTATAACATTGTGTCAGTACATTTAAAACTGCAATTTTCCTTTATAAACCGATATACGTACGTAAAACATCCAAGTAAATGGACTTCTCAGATCGTCCAGGTATGTGCTGATCATATAATTTAGGCATCAGGTTTTCTGCCACACAGGTGTTGATACCGGACATTTGATCAGTTAATTAGAGTCTTGTGGAGTAGACTGTATACTTTGAATAATTTTGCCCGTGTATGGACGGGGGAGGTTTGCCGGAACTTCTACACTCAATCACGATTGGACGTTAGTAAATCACTTTTACAACTAAGGTGTCAAAAACTGCACCATCATATGTTACTTCGGGAACTGTCGTTAGATCTGGAAAAAAATAAAGATACAAATTTCTTATTTTAATCAAATTTGTCTTTAAATAAACCGCACATACATATTGTATAAAACAAAAGTAAAACAGATTCATTGCGCAAAACTTCAATGTGAAGATCGTTAATAGAGTTTCCATAGTTTGTTTCTCCAGATGCGAGTCTAAACGTATTTTCCGCGAAACAAACATATTTCCCAGCATCGTTTTGTTTCACGTTATGAAGAACAAGAGCTCTGCGTTCACTGACAATTCTTGAATTGTGTTCCCAGTGTATTTCAGACGGGGGATTACTTTCGCCGTCGCATTCAACGACAACTGTTCTACCATCAATTGCATTCAGATGGTTATCAATGATTACATTTGTATCCACTCTGAACTGCGGCCTCACAGGTGGATCTGTTAGCAGAGCGTTTCATAATTAGTGTGTTCGTGTCTTTAAATACGAACAATTTTTGTACATGTATATATTTCATTTATCTCTACATATTGATGCAAATTAATTTTAAACATTTTATTTCATAACTTGTTATAAACAATATTTGTGCACATATATGCAATGCTATTTAAATTTCTTACCCTGGATTTATTCTTTATAAATTCACTTAAAATTTCAAAATATAAACACTTACAAAGCACATTGAGTGTAGACATTTTTGATTCGAGATAACCGTACATTATCTTAGCGGAGCAGAAAAGATTCCAGCCATGATGTGCTCTTCTGGCATAATACTGCAGCGAGCTAAATGCAGGTGTTGCAATATACTTTTGATTTTTTATTGTATTCATCTGCGATTGTTTCGATCCATTCCGTAAAAACAAGTGAATTTGGAATCGAGTGCCGTCAAAATAAAGTATTGAACTGCTAATGTCCATGATAGCATCAGCCTGAAAATTGCAGACATCTGTGCATGGCTCCATTAGCAATTTCATGGCTGCCTCTATGCAATTGAATATTTATTTCAACTACAAAAGCACAACCGATTACATCATGACCATGATGATGCTAATGGTAATTATCATACTCGTAATAATCATGATCATAATCAGTACCAACATCATCAACAACAAAAACAATTTTATACTGCATAATTATTGCTATTAAAAGGAACCTAGTTGTGCGTATTGTTTAAAATAAGCAAATGAAAAGTCGTTCAGTTGCTTATACGTTATTTATTACCTTTAGGTTCAATGATGCAGGCTAGAATCCAAACCAAAATAGCCCACGCGCTTTCCATAACGTCCCCTATAACCTTGTATCTTACTTAGGAGACATGCTTGTCAGAATGAACTATATATACTTTCTGGAAATAATATATTCCGTGTACGAAGAGGCAATATAATGATACATACCGGGATGAGTATGTTACATTATTTAATAATGCGTTTAACAGGGCCATTAAAGGTTGCAACATAGGTTATTAATGAACTTGACACGTGCAAAGACCGAAGCATTGTATTAAGAGAGAAGAAATTGAAAGCGAATTTTGGTGTCCCGGGCAATTAGACATATGTTTCCTTGAAGATCCAGACTTTGCTGCAAAGCACGACGATTCGAACGTTGCTGTGAACTGTAGTGTGAACCTTACTCACTACGAGATATCGAACTTTTCACAACGTTAATTCACATTTCCAAAACAACGGAAGTATCATGGTTTGAATCTGTATTGTACCGCAATATACATGACATAAATGCAACACTGCCCATGTACGAATACAAAACTTTGTGCGAGAAGCACATTTAATGTCATATTTAATTTTGAAAAAAAATAATACTGAGGAAACATATTTTGAAACATATTGTTTTTATTCATTTAGTACGTGTCATGCAAGGACAGGTATGATTAAGCAGCTTTAATAGTGGGTATAGGTTCGTTAATTTAACAATTGTAATTTCAACATTCTGATAAAAAAAAAAGAAGGATCCATTCGTATGTGCATGTCCTAATAGAAAGGAAGGCATATTTAGACAGTTTAAAAAATGATTGCTTCCAGAAAACAATTCTGTTATTAACTTATTGATATGCTTGCATTCCCAAAATATATGTTCTATAGTTTCACGTTCAGTTTGACAACAGGTGCAGTTAGCTGAAGTGGTATATCCAATT
>VMBQ01015685.1:7500-12550 GCA_007657795.1 Dreissena rostriformis | reverse complement strand
ATCAGCAGCATTATCTTCTTCTTTGTCATCTTCTTCTCCATTGCCATCCTCATAACAATTGTCATTATCATCATCATTGCCACGATCATCTTCCTGATCGTAAACATGAAAATCATTATCCTTCTCTTCTTCTTTATCATCATCCTTTGTAGATCATTATGATCATTATTATCATTACCATCATAATCAACATGATTGTAATCACCACCATCATCATCATAGCAATTGTGATCACCATCATCATCATATCCTACACTGCTGCCACCACCACTACAGACCTCACAACCCCAAACAACCCATGGTCATTTCACGTACCTCATGCGTTCCATGAGAGAAATTCAGCCTTGCAATGTTCATGCCATCGATAATCATCTTCTGAAGCATCTTCACTTCCCTGCAAGATGGGCCTGTAATGGAATCACAGTTAACGTACATGTAACTATGGTAATGGTAACATCTCCTTTGCAAAATTTGTCTTTTGGCAAATGACTTCCTTATTGCCCCACTCTTCCCTAGGGCTTGGTTTGCAAGATTTGACTCTATTGCTAGATTTGTTTCTAGTGCCTAATATATTTCCTTTCGCCATGTTTGACTATTATGGCCCCATACATCCACATTGCCAGATTTATCTCTCATGTCCACTTTGTTCCCTATTACCCTATTTGTCACCCTTACTCAAATGTGTTTCCTATACTGCCAAATGTCTTCCCTTTGTCACAGAAACACTGTTTGGGTAAAAAAAGACGCTGATATTATTATACCCTGTTTGTTTCCCTATAACCTTGTTTGTGCTCCAGCACATAAGAACTCCAAAACCTCATTTATTTTCCAATAAACCATTAAAATCATGTTATAGTCAATATGGCGAAGTCCATGCCAAGAAAGGTATTTTTCGCCGTTTTATACCCTTTATTTCTTTTGTTTCATTTTTAAATGTTGCTTACTTCCCAGCCATATCTGTAAGAAAGTGATGAGCATTTATTTTGTGTGTATATTAGGGATGGCATCGGTTACNATATATCAGAAAAGAGTGAAACTTGTTCTGTGTTAACTTCCATTGTTTTGTAAGTAAAATCCGTTTGCTGAGAACGAGGCTGTTAATTAACGTTGCTATCGAATAATTGTATCGCTTTCGGCTAATACTATGACCGATACTGTAATCGGGCACAAATAGAGGGAAAAACATCATGACATAGAATTTTATTATTATTTGAAATTTTAAAGTAACGAAAGCATGTACGTTTATATAAAGAAACATATCAATAAGGCATGCAAAGTACACCAAATATTCAAGAACAAATATAAGGAAAAACATCATGTCATGGAATTTTATTCTTATTTGAAAAATTTAAAATAACGGTTTTTTTATTTTTTTATTATTTTTTTTTCACAATTTAAAAAAAAAATAATAACGATATCATGTACGTTTATAAAAAGAAATATATCAGTAATTCACACATTTTAACAGCTGTTCATACTGTGAACACAGAAACTAAATTATTATTCGCCAGTCAATTGAAGCCCTTTATTGGCACCTGATTGACAAACAACAGTTGGGGCCCTTTCTTACAGTGTGTATATTGCATTGCGCAATTTGAGTAAGTCACACACTTTAATGGCTGTTCATACTGTGATCACAGAAACTTAATTATTATTCGCCAGTCAATTGAAGCTGTTTATTGACACCCCATTGACAAACAACAGTTCGGGGCCTTTCTTAGAGTGTGTATATTGCATTGCTTTATCAACGCTGATACGGGCCACGTTATCAGTTTGACACGAAGAACGTCACATCAAACATGTTAATCCCAAATGAATTCTGGTGCCAATTAGTAAGCGTCTCGCAGGTTATTAAATATAAGGGCAATTACGTTTGAAAAAAATATTTTGAATATGCGAATATCAATTATGTTATTCGAAAACAGACTATTCAATTGAATCTTTGAATATTCAAATAATTTTGCCATCACTAGTTTATATTCGCTTAATGTCTCGACTTTACTCGTTACGATTTTTCTTAGCAGGAGCTGTAATTTTATGTTACTGCTAAGAAATTTTGTAGCGAGTAAAGTCAAGATATACAGCATTTAAAGGGTATAAAACGGCGATTAATACCTGTCTCGGCATGGACGTCGCCATCTTTACTATCACGAGATTACCTCCTCTGATCACAAATCGAGAATTATTTCTCAAATGAAACAGAAGTACCCACCAATGGTACAAATGATGCCCGTCATCCGCACGCTGTGTGGTGCAGAGTCGATATCCAGCATACATTTGTGCTCCAACGACGTGCGCGCGTACATCGCATGGAGCTGCTGCTTTTGTACGTAGTATGCACCCTCATGTTCCTGCTTCTCGAGGTCAAACTGAAATAGGGAATTCAGAGAAATAGAGATATCGGCCAAATTGAGATTTCAGCATTCAAAGAGATAGTTCAGCTTTGAAATAGAAATTTGTGGGAAATAGAGGTTTCAGTAAAATTGTAATTTTAGAGAAACATTGATTTTTTGTGAAAAAAAGATGTTTTGTTGAAATAGAGATTTCTGTGGAATAGAGAGCACATCTAAATAATGATTTTGATGATTTTTGCCTAAAAGAGATTTTTCAGCAGAAATTTCAGCAACAATGTGATCTCTATTTGGGTAGATGACTGCATTATCATCAGTAAGGTATAATGATGTCTCATTTTTAGGTCTGTCTACAGGAAAATAATTCCGCAAAATGAGGGCAAAATTGCAATCAAAGAGAACATTTGGTGAAATAAGGTGTTCATTTGGAAACAACATATTCAGGGAAATGAGGTCACATTTTCTGTTTCTGATTTTTTTATGAAAGCAAGGAATTCAGGAAAAGTTTTTTTTTAAGAAATTCTTTTAAACAAGGGCTGTTTGTAAAACATGCATGCCCCCTATATGAGCTATAAGTTGTAGTAGCAGCCATTGTGTGAATACGTTTTTTGTCACTGTGAACAACGGCAGCGATGGTGGTGGTGGTGGTGGTGGTGGTGGTGGTGGTGGTGGTGGTGGTGGTGGTGGTGGTGGTGGTGGTGGTGGTGGTGGTGGTGGTGGTGGTGGTGGTGGTGGTGGTGGTGGTGGTGGTGGTGGTGGTGGTGGTGGTGGTGGTGGTGGTGGTGGTGGTGGTGGTGGTGGTGGTGGTGGTGGTGGTGGTGGTGGTGGTGGTGGTGGTGGTGGTGGTGGTGGTGGTGGTGGTGGTGGTGGTGGTGGTGGTGGTGGTGGTGGTGGTGGTGGTGGTGGTGGTGGTGGTGGTGGTGGTGGTGGTGGTGGTGGTGGTGGTGGTGGTGGTGGTGGTGGTGGTGGTGGTGGTGGTGGTGGTGGTGGTGGTGGTGGTGGTGGTGGTGGTGGTGGTGGTGGTGGTGGTGGTGGTGGTGGTGGTGGTGGTGGTGGTGGTGGTGGTGGTGGTGGTGGTGGTGGTGGTGGTGGTGGTGGTGGTGGTGGTGGTGGTGGTGGTGGTGGTGGTGGTGGTGGTGGTGGTGGTGGTGGTGGTGGTGGTGGTGGTGGTGGTGGTGGTGGTGGTGGTGGTGGTGGTGGTGGTGGTGGTGGTGGTGGTGGTGGTGGTGGTGGTGGTGGTGGTGGTGGTGGTGGTGGTGGTGGTGGTGGTGGTGGTGGTGGTGGTGGTGGTGGTGGTGGTGGTGGTGGTGGTGGTGGTGGTGGTGGTGGTGGTGGTGGTGGTGGTGGTGGTGGTGGTGGTGGTGGTGGTGGTGGTGGTGGTGGTGGTGGTGGTGGTGGTGGTGGTGGTGGTGGTGGTGGTGGTGGTGGTGGTGGTGGTGGTGGTGGTGGTGGTGGTGGTGGTGGTGGTGGTGGTGGTGGTGGTGGTGGTGGTGGTGGTGGTGGTGGTGGTGGTGGTGGTGGTGGTGGTGGTGGTGGTGGTGGTGGTGGTGGTGGTGGTGGTGGTGGTGGTGGTGGTGGTGGTGGTGGTGGTGGTGGTGGTGGTGGTGGTGGTGGTGGTGGTGGTGGTGGTGGTGGTGGTGGTGGTGGTGGTGGTGGTGGTGGTGGTGGTGGTGGTGGTGGTGGTGGTGGTGGTGGTGGTGGTGGTGGTGGTGGTGGTGGTGGTGGTGGTGGTGGTGGTGGTGGTGGTGGTGGTGGTGGTGGTGGTGGTGGTGGTGGTGGTGGTGGTGGTGGTGGTGGTGGTGGTGGTGGTGGTGGTGGTGGTGGTGGTGGTGGTGGTGGTGGTGGTGGTGGTGGTGGTGGTGGTGGTGGTGGTGGTGGTGGTGGTGGTGGTGGTGGTGGTGGTGGTGGTGGTGGTGGTGGTGGTGGTGGTGGTGGTGGTGGTGGTGGTGGTGGTGGTGGTGGTGGTGGTGGTGGTGGTGGTGGTGGTGGTGGTGGTGGTGGTGGTGGTGGTGGTGGTGGTGGTGGTGGTGGTGGTGGTGGTGGTGGTGGTGGTGGTGGTGGTGGTGGTGGTGGTGGTGGTGGTGGTGGTGGTGGTGGTGGTGGTGGTGGTGGTGGTGGTGGTGGTGGTGGTGGTGGTGGTGGTGGTGGTGGTGGTGGTGGTGGTGGTGGTGGTGGTGGTGGTGGTGGTGGTGGTGGTGGTGGTGGTGGTGGTGGTGGTGGTGGTGGTGGTGGTGGTGGTGGTGGTGGTGGTGGTGGTGGTGGTGGTGGTGGTGGTGGTGGTGGTGGTGGTGGTGGTGGTGGTGGTGGTGGTGGTGGTGGTGGTGGTGGTGGTGGTGGTGGTGGTGGTGGTGGTGGTGGTGGTGGTGGTGGTGGTGGTGGTGGTGGTGGTGGTGGTGGTGGTGGTGGTGGTGGTGGTGGTGGTGGTGGTGGTGGTGGTGGTGGTGGTGGTGGTGGTGGTGGTGGTGGTGGTGGTGGTGGTGGTGGTGGTGGTGGTGGTGGTGGTGGTGGTGGTGGTGGTGGTGGTGGTGGTGGTGGTGGTGGTGGTGGTGGTGGTGGTGGTGGTGGTGGTGGTGGTGGTGGTGGTGGTGGTGGTGGTGGTGGTGGTGGTGGTGGTGGTGGTGGTGGTGGTGGTGGTGGTGGTGGTGGTGGTGGTGGTGGTGGTGGTGGTGGTGGTGGTGGTGGTGGTGGTGGTGGTGGTG
>VMBQ01015685.1:0-5000 GCA_007657795.1 Dreissena rostriformis | reverse complement strand
TGTGTTTGTGAAACACTATGTCCCCTTTAGAGTGATTTTGACCCATATATTTGACCTTTGACCTTGAAGGATGACCTTGACATTTCACCACTCAAAATGTGCAGCTCCATGAGAAATATCAAGTTGCTATCTTTGATATTGCAAAAGTTTAAAGCCAATGTTAAAGTTTGTGCAAACAAACCAACAAACAAACAAACAAACCAACAAACAGATAGGGCAAAAACAAAATGTCCCCCAGTATAGACTGGGGGACATAAAAAGCAACTAGACGCCCTGAAACATTACCTTTGAACGTGAGGGAACTCTTGAGGCTATATGCCCCTCTACGTATCCTTCACTATTTTCTCGNTGACACAGGATTCAGACTGGAAAACTAAAGTCTATAACCAGACAGTGAATTAAGACTTGACACAGGATTCAGACTGGAAAACTAAAGTCTATAACCAGACAGAGAATTAAGACTTTACACAGGATTCATATTAGAACACTTAACAAACCATTCAGATGTAAAACCCTACACCTGAAAACCTATTTTTGCAATAGAATATGTATTTGTTGATATATTCAAATGAATTCGTGTATTGAATTAAATTGCCATGAAATTGGAAATTCTAGAGTCAATTTACAATAAATTGTTGGTCTTCAGAGATCTGCTTAATGGAAGGATATTGTGTTATACTGCGAAAGCATTAGCATTTGAACCTTCCCTGGTGATGAAATTCAAGTGGCAAATGAATTTGCCACATCAGTATGCAAAGCCATTTCAATAATCCAATTCAATATAGAAAATTATTCCTAACATGGACAAGGTGTATTTTAAAGTAAAGGACTCTTATTTTGACATGTACTTTTGACAATTTCAATCTGTATTATTTATATTTCACTTTTATAAGACCAGGGTTGCAAGCACCAGGAAGGGAGAAAAGTCCATACATTTGACCGATACCAATTTAAAAAGAACCATAATTTTCCTTGTACATAGTATGGAAGTTTAAAGCCAATATTTCAGAATAAGCATGTGATTGGTGTATCAGCTTATTATTTCCATATTATACTATACTATAGTTTTACCTTTGACCCTTCAATTACCTATCAATTGAACTTTATACAGGAATAGAAACATTTTGACCATGATTTCTCACCCTAGTCCTTTCAACACATCTTGCATTGACCACATATAAGTGTTCAGCGAAAATCTAGAGGCACATCACAATCTTTAGGGTCCAAAATCTAGTGACCCACTACATTCTTTAGACATCAAAATCTAAGGGCCCACCACAATCTATAGGGGCCAGTGGCCAGTTGGCCCCAACTGCTACTTCCCATCCCTATTAACATTTTATAAATTACAAATCCTTAAAATCAAAGGATACTATTTCAAAGTCCAAAAAGCATTTTTAATACATCCAATTATTATATAAATGCCACTCATTAATCTACAGAGAAAAACACAATCACATATCCTTACTGTTTTCCCCAGCACCACCAACAACAAACTATAATGACATTTAGCAAATCCTTCTATCACAATACTTCAAAATCGGATATACACACTTCAAACTAAATGTACTCGTGAAGGATTCTTATTCCGGAAACTTAATCAGATAGATTATAATATGTGACTATAATTGTTTACTAATTATAACTAAACAATTTATATACTCCAACTTGTTTATAAGAACAACCATAAGAGAAACAAGACTAATATTTTCACAATTTTGAGAAGTTTGTGACTCATTTTTACACAATTTTGAAAAGTTTGCGACTCATTTTTACACAATTTTGAAAAGTTTGTGCCAAGTAATAGTTCTACACAAGAAACAAACTTCAAAGTGTGTTAATAAGCCTAATAGCCATTCAATGCAATCAAGCTAAAATACATAGATTTAAACTAAATAAGGTTAACATTAGTTTTTGTATCAACATCTTTATATAATTTTATTTAACTTTATATTCTTAACATCTTTGATTTTATAATTTCCAAACTGCATTTGAGGTTTATCTTCTGAATTTAAGAGTATTCGCTTTGCTTTGAAAGTCATGTGTGCTTCATGAAAATGAGAATGAGTCGTGAATTTACTGTACTGGCGGATGTCTTTTTGGTTAAAATTTAAGCTGAATGAGTATGATCATTCTAGTGTTGCATACTGTTTCTTATTTGTAACATTAATGAAACAGTTACATTTTCAGTTGAATAACATAAGTTGTAAGTTTGCGTTAAAAAAAAAGAAAATGTTTTCACCAGACAAAGCCATAAATTTTAAGGCCTTAACACAGATTTCCCTTATCACACATTATACAACTCTTGGAATACACAAGAATGTAAGCATCTTTTTATATATCATAACTAAGGCTTGTAAAACACTTCACTCTTCAATAACACAAGAAGACTGACAAACTCCAAGCTGTAACTTCAACTACCTTGCAAGGCAAAAATCATGTATCACAAGTGTTCCTTTAATCCTTCAACAAATAACAAATTGCACAGTCTTGAAAAAGTTGTTATAGACTGATCGAAAAAAAAACAGATTTTTATGAAGACTTAGAACTCACAAACCGAAAAATACAACAATCACAAGTATTCAAATTAACAGAAAATCTTTCCAATACAGTCACAAGTCCCGGAACATTAAGACCTACATGTAGGCCACTTTAACTTCCAATACTTCATCATAATTTACTCACACAACCTTTTAAGTGACCCATCATTACAAACCCCTTATCCAGGCTTCCTGAAAAGGCCTAAAAAGTGCCTGTCAACCGGACAGGCTGATGGAAAAGCTAGACTGTCTGGACAAACATTCACCTGACTGAACAGCGTGAGTTTATAACTGAATAATTAAGTAAAGTTTAACTCATATTTATCAGGAAGCCTGCTTATCTAGCTAGACAATCCCCTTTATCAACAATAATTTCACCAAATGCAAATAAAGCCATTACCATCCTCTTCTTCCTCCATGTGTCTTAACTTCCATTTTTATCTTCTTAAATGTCAAATAATGCCCTACTGTTCATCCTTTCAATTTTCAATGCAAACTACACATCTTACTTCAAGCCCTTACAGCCATTTCAAAGGGGCATTTATATTTAGTTATTCTCCACTATGAAAAAGAACACCATATCTCAATTTAAAAGCCTTAAAATGTTGCATGCATGTCCTCAGAACATTATTCTATGACATAAATACAATATATATGGTATCCAATTGGATGGCTGCAATTAGACCTTGGCTAACAAATGATATGAACGGTATGCAGTGTAAATATTGTGTTGCACAAGGAATGCAAAATTCTTTTGTGACAGGTTTCTCCTCGTGGAAAATTGGCAGCATAAAGAAACATGAACTAAATTATCAGGTCATGAACAATAAGTGAAAACAATGCAGAAAATGTGTAAATTATGTTATTTTATTACCTAGCTGTCTGGACTCACATTGTACATACGTTCATTGAAAAACTAAATGTATATTAACTCTTTCAGTGCTGGAACCGAATTTTGAAGGCCTTTGCAAACAGTTTGGATCCAGATGAGACGCCACAGAACGTGGTGTCTCATCAGGATCCAAACTGTTTGCTATTCTGATAGTATTCTTTGAAAAAAAAAATCTAAGAAAATGCTAATTTTAGAAGTTCAGCAGATGACATTTTAGCAGACGACAAATTTCCCAGCATGCAACGGGTTAAGAATTAGAAAGGCTCTGCATGGGCACAAAGATTTTTTACAGGGCAACCTAATTTCAGGGGTTGGTTGCCCATCTGGGCAACCAGCCATACAAAGTTAGTTTCCATCCCTGCAAGACTAAAGGTTAAATATTTCCCATTGGGTTCAATTAACAAATTGCATTAATGTCCCCTTTTGGAAACCTACAAATACCAAAGTTAAAAACAACTAGAGCTTTGTCACAGACGTGACGAATACCCCCACATGCTGCATTGACACAGAATACCATGCTTAATCCTTGAAATCCTAGTTTTTGACCAGGCATGACCCATATTCGAACTTGACCTAGATATTGTCAATATACAACTTCTGACCAAGTTTGGTGAAGATCGGATGAAAACAACTTGAATTAGAGAGCAGACACTTAATACGGACCGACCGACAGACAGACATACAAGTTCACTCCTATATACCCCCCTAAACTTCATTTGTGGGGGTATAAAAAACTTAAACTTGATAGATCGTTATTTTAAGTGGTTGTTTGAAGCAAAATTAATACCGTAATCAATGTGTCTGGCCTTCATATCCATAGAATATAAATCCATGGAAAACAAGAGATGTGTTCGTCAGAAACAAAATGCCCCCGAATGCGCCGCTTTGAATTTAAAAAAAAATCATAATATTATATCCCTTTAAAAATTATAACTTCCCTTGTGATAATGATCTGTACCTGCCAAATGATCAATAGAAATTATCTCCCTTTAAAACTTTTTACTTCCCTTGGATTTTGTTTTTTGACATTTGACCTTGAAGGATGACCTTGACCTTTCAGCACTCAAAATGTGCAGCTCAATGAGATACACATGCATGCCAAATATCAAGTTGCTATCTTTAATATTGCAAAAGTTATGGCCAACGTTTAAGTTTTCTGACGGACGGACGGACGGACGGACTGACAGTGCAACTGCTATATGCCACACTACCGAGGGCATAAAAAACTGACATGTACCTAGTCCACATCTTACAAATACAGTTAATACGAAAGTTGAAACTTGAAATTGTTTATGTTTTCATTAATGTTAGAAAACACAGTATTAAAATACATAAACATGACACTTTGCTTAAAGCAAAAACCATCATCTAATAAATGTTCATCCATTTCAGAAACGAATAATATGCCACACATTTATGTTTTCAAACTTTAAGGGACTTGTTCACAGATTTTTGTCATTTTTTAAGCTTTTCATTAAATGCTTTAAATTGTAAACATTGGAACTAAATAGCTCCAGTATAAAATCAAATCGCTGAAGGCACTGAAGTGTTCGCTATTGCATAATCTG
>VMBQ01015683.1:0-12188 GCA_007657795.1 Dreissena rostriformis | reverse complement strand
CTCCGAAAGGGACAATACGACCAATTACTTCCGCTTTGATGTAAATAAATAGTCAAAGGAACACAAAGTATATAATATTACACTTTTGAAAGAAATGCTTATTCAGGCTGTAATAAATCTTCAATGATTTTCAGCAATGATAAAAATGAAGTCTACTTAAGTTAGTAAAACCTGATCCTTTCTTTAAGTCATGTGCTAGTTAATTCTCTTTTCCAAATGTCGTTAATTGGATTTAATGATTATTCAACTGCTAAGTAATAAACTCAATTCGATTAAAGTGTTCCTTTTCTCCTAAACTATGGCGTTTTACATAACAACCATATCATTTGAGTAAAAAGTTATGAACTCGTGGTCCTTCGTATTGTGTTGATGGCCATTTTGGACGCTGTGTTTTTGTGTAACATAATTAGTTTACATTTCGTCTGATGATATATAATGTGTTCTTTTCTCCCTGAAACCTTGGTATAAACACCAAATTCATCAGCTTTAAGTGGATAGTTACGTAATAATATTTTATGATCATAAATAGGTTTTGGCGGCCATCTTGGACGCTGTGTTGGATTTGTGTGTAATATAATAAACTTAAACAATGTCTAATGATCTTAATGTGTTTTTTGCCCTCTGAAACCTATGTATAGACACCAAAATTCTTCAAATTTGAGTGGATAGTAACATAGTTATGATCATTAATAGGTTTTGGCGGTTATCTTGGCTACCATTTTGGACGCCATGTTGGATTTCTATGTAACAAAATTAACTTAAACTTTGTCTGATGATATAAATGTGTTTTTTGCCCCTTGAAACCTAAGTATAGACACCGAAATCATCAAATTTGAGTGGATAGTTACATAGTTATAATCATAACTAGGTTTTGGCGACCATCTTGGCGGCCATTTTTGACGCCATGTTGGATTTGTGTGTACTATATTAAACTTAAACAAAGTCTGATGATCATTATGTGTTCTTTGCCCCTTGAAACCTAGTTAAAGACACCAAATTTATCAAATTTGATTGGCTAGTTACATAGTTGGATCATTAATAGGCCTTGGCGGCCATATTGGCGGCCATTTTGAAAAAAAAAACACTTTCCGGAGGTCCGATTGTGGTAAACTTTTGATATGTTTTAAAGGACCTTCTACCTTACCAGGATCAGTTAAAATACCTTTTGTAGCAATTTGTGGGGGTCAAATTGTATATTGACCCTTCTTTAGCCCCCGGCCACGTAATTTGCATGGTGTTTTGTTCTTCAATTATTTCAAAGACTTTTTGTATTTGTTTCTTTTCATCTTAAGCTATTTTCGCTTTTTTAATTTTTAAATAACGAAAACGTATATGATTAATGTTTGCCAGAAGTCCAGAAGTCATAATTATTTAACATAGTTACATGAACAATATTTTGTTTTATGCCAAAATGGAGGATGTTGTCTAATATTTTTTTATTTATTTTTTTGTTTAACTGCAACGTCATTTTTGTTATTTTTTTATAAACAACAAGTACATCTCGAAATAAAGACGATTAATCTTTTAATTAAGGAAAATTTTAACATGACATACACACATTTTTTCTATGCACGAAACATATTTACTTCTTTACAAAGAAATGTGTAAGTTTGAACTTTTGTTCGGAAAAAAGTAACATATTAAAGTTGGCAGGCTATGTTAGAGTCGACAAGCGAAGTCGATAGGTACGCTTTATCGTTGTTAATCGGATACTTAACAACGATTTGTCACTTTAAACATCACCATCACCATCATCATCATTCCCTTGACCGGTCTGGCCGTTGGGGTGGGGAATGAGGGGGGACGCTACAGAAATCCTCCTCCAGTCAGATATGCTGTGTTCTACTGAGAGTAATTCATGGGAAGGGATTTCCACTCTTTAACATTGTCAATCCAGTTTTTTTTTATGCCCCCGGTAGGGCGGCATATAGCAGTTGAACTGTCCGTCAGTCTGTGCGTCCGTCCGNACCACCACCACCATCATCATCATGCAGAGCGTACATACGCATTCATGTATCAAGTATGGCCATGTGTGATAGCGAACGTACATAGCAAAATTATATCTATCAATGTACTAATATTTATAAACAAACATACACAATTCCTTTTGACTACAACGCATGTATCAACACCATTCATATATCGTTTGTTATAAAACCAAATCTGAAAATACTGTTTTGTGTTTTGGAATCTATTACACCCAAATTAAGATAAGGTAGTGTTTTAAATCGATAAATACACCGTGTAAAAGTGCTGATTAAAGTCAAATACATATTAGAATGGGTAATATTGATATTTTTAACAATCTGATATATCGGCTGATATCATTCATATTAAATTGATATCCACACGTTTATGATAAAGCAGGTTTGATAAATTAATCATCTGCTTTATATTCGTTTCATATATCACAAAGTATGAATGTTGGTTTTTTACGACCGTCAAACATGAAATCAATACCTAACTAGTTGAATTCCTTTGAGTTATTATTGCATTTAACCAAAGAATTGATATTTAGTATTATGGCATGCTTTAAGAAATAATTCTTATCAAGACATGTAAAGAAAGTTGAATAAGAACTTTATAATAGTATGCTTTCATAGATAGACATTTGGGAAGGGACGGCAGACTAAAAATAAAGATTATGTCACGAAAATCGAAATTAATTGTATTATTTACTTCAAATGTATCAAGTGACTGGAGTAGAATGTGCTTTACTTAATCTTTGTGAGTCAGCTTTGCTTCATTGTATCATATGTTCCCTGTCTATCTTTAGTCAACAATTTGTACATCAGGCAGTTGCAAGATACGCTTCGATATATTACCATTTATTCAAGTAATACCAGTCCGGCGCGATATATCAGTCGATGTGGAAAATAAACCACATCCCCATTAATGTTTCAACTTAAATCGCCTTCAACAATTAGGCAACGTACCAAACCAGCTATTACATGCAGCCATAATATTATCAAATAACCTAATCTATGTTTTGGAGATTTTCCAAAACAAAATTTGAGCTGGTTGACAAAAACAATGTCAAGCCTGTGTTAAAATAGTTGTTCATATGACAAGCAAGCATAACTATAACATAATTTAAACACTATATAAATGTTACTCACATGGGGGATAAAGTTCATACAATATTACGGATACTCGGAAATTTGTCTCTTAAGCCGCATCTGATTTCAAGGGTATTTCAACTGTACTAAGAATGGTAAACTCATACATTAGATACTATTTATTGAACAAACCAATAGTTTATGTAATTGTTTCTTTTAGGAAGATCATCGATTTTTCCCTAATGATCGAGAAATCAATATTTGTACGAGTAACGCAGTCTGAGCACACAAGTAAAGTCCAGACAGCAACTTCATTCTTTATCTCAAATATGCAATTTGAGGATGACAGTCAAATGATGTGATATATTTGTTCATATTCCAAATTTAGAAGATATCCTTGTTGAAAAGTAATCGATGAATTATGAAAGATGTAAGTGTTTCGTTAGAAGTACAGTTGAGTGTTAAATAAACATGGGAAATATATTTATGGCTTTAGCAAATGAGTAATTTTGAGACAAAGAAATAATGTCATAATCAATGCGATTTCAATGTATTCTCCTCAACATTTAATCAAGTCAACTCATCGTTAAGAGACATATCTTAAAGAAAACATGTTTTAATTAAACATGTACTTAATTTACTTATTTTATTAGAGGCTCGCTCTGTGAAAAGAGGATTAATGCATGTGCGTAAAATGTCGTCCCATATTAGCATGTGCGGTCCGCACAGGCTAATCAGGGACAACACTGTTCGCTTTTATTGTATTTTTCGTGTAAAGAAAGACTCTTCTTGACGAAAATACAGTTAAGGCGGAAAGTGTCGTCCCTGATTAGCCTATGCGGAGTGCACAGGCTAATCTGGGACGACACTGTACGCACATGCATTTAACCCCACTTTCTCAGAACGCGACTCATAAACATATTACTACAGCGGCGTTTGGTTCGAGCTGTATCGGTCAGTGCACGTGTGTGAACGGACGCTGCAATCCTGCTACTGGAGCATGCTTGTGCGCTAGCGGATATACGGGGCCGAGGTGCGACCAACCGTGCAAAGTGCGTACCGGTGACGTAACTGTCAAACATCGGAATAGTGTGCATTGGTGTTTCTTCTGTCTCTAATCATGCAATGATAAAGTAGAGGAAAGTTTGTTGATTGGGTGAACGATCGAATTACATTTCAAAGTGTTTACAGCAAAATGTTCTAGGACCGCGAAATTCTACAAATTATTTTTAAAAGGAATGCATAATCAAGAACATTATAAATTGTTACTCTTTCTACCGTGGTATTGACATGGGAGTTAATCTATTTTGTTTATTTCGCTGAAAGTTACATAATACAATACGAATCTATGATAAAATAGTGTTTTTTTATGTAAATAATGAACATGCACTGTTCCCCTGACATGATATAAATTTACCACAATAATTACGTTTTTTTTTCTGGCAAATTTTTTCTGGCAAATTTAATATTATTTTCCCATTATTAAGGATAATTCTTTAATACAATATCTAATTTCAAACAAAAGTATTATTTATTAATACATGTTCAATACTTATTTATATATGACGACATACAAAACATATAATTGTTTCTGTTTAAATTTCAATGAGATTATTTATCCATACACCCTATAGATCATGCAAAACATGAACAAATTCAGGTGTTACAAAGGTTCTTACAATACGCTCTATATGAATATGAAAATGCGCTGTTGAGAGGTTCGCAGTGCATGTTAGTCACGCGGAGAGTCATGCAGAGCGTACATACGCATTGATGTATCAAGTATGGCCATTTATGTGCATGGTGTTTATATATGCATTGTAGTCAAAAGTCAAAAGACTATCGAACAAACTAACATGCATCCGGTGTTAAATCATACCACGCCAACTATATATTTGCGTACATAATATTTGCACATGTTACGAAAAATTTTATTGGCTGACTAACTCGTTCCCTCGAGATAGCTAAAATGCTCTCCTCTTTTCTGTCATGCACCCTAACTTATTAACTGCATCGCTTTCATTGAACTCCTCTTTTATTTAGTTTTGCACACCTCTTTTTTCTACCTCGTTCCCTCGACTAAGTAAGTCGTTCCCACGACATAGCTAACTCGTTCCCACGAGTAAGTATGTCGTGGGAACGAGATAGAAAAAAGGAGTGCATTCAAACAAGTGGAGAGTATGTCATCTCTATGCCACCGTATTGCAGTTATATGCCACCGTACATGTTAACTTTAACATCGTAACCGGTCGAAGGAAGTTCACACAACTGATTAATTACCGATAAAGCTGGTTGGTAGTTTCAAGTATACGCGTATACGCTTATCGTAACATTGAAGGACATTCAATAATGGTTAAAGTGTTCAAAATTGAAAAAAAGTTCACTTTCTTCGCACCAAATTAAATGTTGTGTACTCGTAACATTATTATAAATGTATTCAGATTTAACTTTTCGTTTACGTTATTATATATCTATATCACCATACAACTAATAAATACACGTTTTATATATTGAATATTAAAATAGTTTGGATTATATAAAACTTAAGGTAAGTAAATACTGCTTTACAAAAAATCTATAATTGAATTGTAGTAGAAATAAATAAACTCATGCCATAATGTCAAGTATGTGGTTTATTATCAAACAAATGTTCAAATATATTATGTGGATTTCCCAAACAAATATTATTAGTAGTACACATTAATAATAAAACATATCGAGTTGCCATAATGAGCTTTAGTAATAACGAGCTTTAACATTACAACCGCGTATATCCTATGTTTTGTCGTACATGTAATTGAAAGGAAATGACTAAAGGCTTTGTGAGTCAGTTTGTTTCATTGTATCATATTTTTCTTTGTGTGATTAGTTACACAATTTGTTCATCACGCCGTAACACGATGCTTCAATAAATTACCATTTATTCAAGTAATACCAGTCCAGTGCGATATATCAGTCGATGTGGAAAATAAACCATATCATATAAATGTTTCCACTTAAATCGCCGTCAACAATTAGGCTACGTATCAAAAAGGATATTACATGCAGCCAATATATTATCAAATAAGTTTATCTGATAAGGTTTTGGTGATTTTCCAAAAACATGGATGATATTCACAATGTCAAGCCTTTAAAAAAAAGTTTCGTTGATCATATGCAAAGCAATCTTAACTATATAAGCATTAAAACAATATATGAATGCTTAATATACTCACTTTTGGGGATAAAGTTAATTCAATAGTACGGATACGCGGAAGTTTGTCTCTTAAGCCGCATCTGATATGTCGAGTATTTCAACTGTTCTTTAAAAGGAAAACTCAAATATGTGATGGTTGTTTGTTTCGTAAGATTATCAATTATTCACTAGTGATCAGAAAATATCAATATATTCACGAGTGACGCAGTCTGAGCGCAAAAGTAAAGTCCAGACAGCATTTTTATCACTTACATTGCACGTTTAAAATAGCTTGCCATACATGATCAGCTAGTAGAGATTGCGAGATTTGCGACAGACATGTGTCGCTTGCTCACTTCTCAAGGTTACAATTAGAGGTCGAAGGTCAAATATAGCAATTTATACGCAATGTCCGGACAGACTGTAACATTATAAGTCATTATGCAATGTTTAAATTACTTGCAACACAGTATCACAGTGTAAAGGAAGTGTGACACGCGCAACAAATGGGTTCCTAGTTCAAATGCTTAGGTCACGCGAAGTAGTCAAAAGTCAAATTTGGCAACAAAACTGCGTGTGGGACTTTTTTTGTAGTTTTGTTGACTCATTTAAAGTCAGAACTTTTAATTGTAGTATAGTTCTCGTATAAAGTAACTTATACAATGTGATGTTTTTAAGTTAGCTTAAGTCAACCATAATGTGTTAACAATTCAACACAATGCAACCGCGATCTTATACGGACTGGCTCACATTTTTTATTAATTTATGCTTAAGCTTTCATTAGATATGCCGGTAAATTCGTTCGAACTGAGACATGATTGTTCTTTGAATTACAGAATATCAATGTTGTATTAGAAACAACGCAAATGTAAAGCGAGGTTTAGTGATTAATGCTTTTGCACTAAAATATTTCCTCATAACCAAGAGTTTATGTCTATAGAGTAACCACAGATCGGATTTGAATAACGATATCGGGTACACAATGATACAATCAGGCAACAATTTCTGAAAACAATAGAACAGAACATATCTTTATTTTTTTTCACAGGTCACATAATACATTATACATATATTGTGACAAAATGTGAGCATATAGTTATTTTTCACAAAATATAATAAAACGTTAACTTGTATGACAATTGTCATTAAGCAGTCTATTGCAAACGGTATGCAGCACATCACGTTTTTATAACATAGAAGTCGTATTGCACTGTATGCACTGTCATATATTAGAATCAACCTTAATTTTGAATGCAATATAATGAGTGTACCGTTATATACAAGTTTCTGACTTAATTCAATATACACAATAATTAAATATGAACATTGATGGCATTGAAAGAAATCCGACTTGTATTTGAATCGATTTATATTATGTGTTCTGTTCAACGTGATTAAGGCGAACTGGGAATACATATTATTATTGGCGCGATATTTACGAATACCCTTTGAATAAAGCATTTATTATTTACCTGAACGTTAGCTAGTAATACTAGCGGCATAACTGACTATATCATGACATTGTTTGTCCTTGTTAATTTGATGAGATGGAAAATAGTTGGCGTGATATAATCGTTACAGGATAAGTTACTGACCCGATACGGGATATACGGTTCTGTGGAAAACGATATCGAGGCGAGACCGAAGTGTTCGCTTTTGTTGGATATAACATAACATATATGGCACAATGCATGTAAGATAACCCTAACATGACGCAAATGTGTGTTTCTAATGTAAACAGAGCGACGATGCTGTAAAGATATGCCCTATTTTAAAGCCATTCAGGTAAAGCTTTGACAAAGTCTCAATCGATTAATTATGTTTGGCATTTAAACTTAAACGCAAGTGCATCGTTCATGAATGCGCCATTCTATAACAGTAGGCATGAAATGTCTATCAAATACTGCTCTATATGTTTTTCTATCCTTTGCCCTTGTATTGTGATTACTGCAAATGAGAATAAATCTTAAGAATGACAAAACGTCATGAAATATATGTAATTTCTGCCACATTGCTTGAACAAACATATATGTGGGAAAAACATACACTCAGGGCATAATGACAGGGGTTATATGCTTATTTACAATTGAATTGTCGTGACCAAATTGAACCTTGTGACCTGGTCATTGCATGTGATGAGACAAACCACACCGTCTTACCATGCAATTGTGCGGAGATATTTGAAATTTTATTCATGGCAGACAATTTTATGCTCTTTACAAAATGTGATGATTTCACTTTGAACTGCATCAGGTTCGTGTGCGTTAAATGTCATATAACAATGCTTAACAATGAAACAATCTCCATTCATGTTTATTTATAAACTTTTGCACACAATAAATAACAAATGTCGACGACTCATAGTTAAAACCCTGGATTGTTTATTTATGATATATGGAATGTAAAGAATAAAAAGTAAGGTGTAAGCAAGGCCTTGCTATTTAAACAGTTATGAATGAACATATTTCAACCAACTTTTTAAATCTGGATCACATTCGTCAAATAGAATCGCCCGTTCTGGTTTTATATTTGTGTGTGCCTATTTATTGATTTACCACTGAAATTCAGCACGAAAGGAGAATATTTTAATAGTTAAAATCAAACGTTCGAAGCGTTAAATGTACCACTATAAATTAGTTTTTTTTCTGGCAAATCATTATGTTCCCATTATTTAAGGCACTACTTTAACACAATATATAATTTCACCAAAAAGAAATATTATTTATTAATAAATGTTCAATACTTACCTAATATGAGGAAATAAAATACATATAGTTTCTCTTTAATGTCCTACAATATAGCGATCCTCATTTTTAAAATGTATAGGCCATTCACCATGAGTAAAACTTGGTATGCACTCGACCACTTCCTGAATCGACGTTTGTTTTTTCTTAATTTACGTCATTTGATTTAAGATCTGAAAAGAGCTTTAAAAATGTATTGATCTTTTTGAATACAAGTCATTCTGGCTCAAGGTCATACTTCAAGGTTAAATGTTTGGGTTTCCGTTGCCGAGTCCGTTCCTTACTTTATATACAAATTAAAAGATTTTCATAACACTTGCTAAAATAATCAATTCATTGAAACGATGTGCAGAAGGCATGATAAAGTCAGGCTGACGTACGATCGTACTTCAATGTGAATGGTTTGAACTGAATTGTCATGTCCGCACCGTATCTGATGTACCCTTTGAAGGATTTTTATGAAATTGGCTCTGATGGTTTAAATGTTCGGTGCAGTGAGAGAATGCGCAGAAGGCATGAGTCTCGCTGGTCAATGTCATACTTCAAAGTCAACAGCTAGAGCCATTTTTCGTGTACGCTTAATATCTTTTATACACATTGAAGGATTTTCAGTACACTTGACTACCATGTTTAGCTCACTGAGACGACGTGCATAATGGATGAGGCAATCGCGTCGTCTCAATGTAAAGGTCACATTTGAAGGTAAAAATATGAGCCTCCATTCTTTCGTATATGCTTCATATCTACCTATACATGTACCCATTGAAGGATTTTCATGAAAGGTTAATGTCATTCAGACGATGTTCAAGGTGGCAATAATTGTGGTCTAAAAGTAACTGACACTGATGCTTATTTAAACATGTTACACTGACATTGATCAAATAGACAATATTCTTTTTTTATATTAAACCTTTCTCAAATTAGCACATGAAAATAAGTCGGTACAAAAATAGGAAATCTAGACGACAAATAGAAACTTCGAAAATTTAAAATGAACAAATATATAGTAAACCCGATACAGAGCATATGTGCTTTCAGTAAAACCTTCTAAGACGTATCTTTCAAACAAACTCGCTCCTCTATAAATACAAAGTAAAAGAAAGCAATTTATGTGTACTTGTTATATCTATGAAGCAACATAACACATGTTTTGGCAATACTAACTAACAAAGAATTTATCAAGACACATCCAAAAACTCACAATCAATTTATATTCAGTTTCGAAGAGGTGTAGTCCTTTGAGGAGTTCATAACAGATCAAAAGCAGTAATATATAAAATATTATCCTTCCTTTAAAATTTGAATTTGTTTATGAAGCAAAACATGATAAGATACCATCATTTAAAAAAATTGTATTATAATTAAAACAGCGTATGAAGTTAGGGGCCCAGAAAACCTTTATGAAGAATCGGTTCGTTTTGCATCTTAAAAAAAAAATTAACCAGTTCAATGACCTTTTTAGACCTCAAACCATCAAGATCATATATAACATGAAGTATGTATTTCTAATATTCAGTTCCCAGAGATATCTGGAATTAGTTTTTCTCCAAAAACACTTTGTATTAGTACTTCTAGAGCAATAGTATACTGTATTGAGTAAGTGCGGATATTGTTTGTAAGTCTTTGCGTATGTTTCTTTTTGCTAAAAGACTCAACAAACAGTTACAAACACACACATGTACCATAATGATTGAAATAGTGTACATTAATATTGCCTGAAAACTTACGGGACCTGTTCACATACTGGCAACATGAAAATTGCAAAACTGATGTGTCATAGATTTCAAAAAGAACGAACACTTATTTGAGCGTTCCGTGTTTAAACTGTATTAGTGGAACTCTGAATAGAAGCAATTTTAAAATGAGCTTGCATCATCGTAAATAAATATTCAAATTAAGATATTTAAAGTTTCAGCATTGTTAAAACGCATATACTAGCACACATTAGAATAATAATATTACACTTGTTGTGTGTCTCGTCCTCTTCGCTTTCATAATTTGAGATTTGTTTCTTTTAATGGTAATTGAACCGTAAACGCATCTTCGCTGTTTACGTTATGTTTCGTAATTTGAGTCACTCTACTACGGTTTTCTTACTGACACTATTTGCAATTTCTTAGCCTATTGAACTATCATTATGTTGTCGAATATCACGGAATTTGTTTAAAGTGTTCATTTTGATGGCGGTCTGTTGATTCTGTCCAAATGGAAATGCCTTTGATTTGGAAATGTTCGATTCCCACTGCAGGTTCAAGATTTCTACGATTTGAGTGGTGAGCTATGAGTAATTAGAAGAATCTTTATTTTCGTTTCAGGTATGCGTTAAATATTATCGATTGTTTATATATATATTTGTATTGTTTTTTCTTCATTCTTGCCTTGTAATTGGTGAGTATATATTAAGCCCTCCCCCCAGTTTTAACGATTTGCTGTTTTGCTTTATTGTTTTCTTGTTCTGGGCGTGTGTCTGTGTGAGAATTTTGATTCAGTGGGTCTTGGCTTATGGACATCATGATTTTGTGGTTCTTTTTGTATCACTGCTTTCTAGGGTGTCTCCGCAATTTCTTTCCTTGTATAAAACCAGTGTAAGAAAATCGTCATCCAACCACACAAATCTGGATTACTTTGATAATATCCTTGCACGATTTACTTCCTAATCTCACGTTGTCCACACATTATCAAAATTCTTTTTTTTTGTATTAACCTTGATACAATCTGATTGATATTCTATTGCTGTACTTTCCAAACTTTCATAACTCGATTTTTACTAGGGATTTTAGCATTCGGGGCTAAGTGATAGTTTACTGAACCTTCAACAAGGTCAAATGTTTTAATATCCCGAAGATGTCGTCGAAATCATAGTTTAAATGTGTCTTTCGTCGTTTATTTAATCCATTTGTCAACTTTTTCCATCGAACACCGAGATTATTTTCCCAATATACATTGCATTTTGGGAACTGAGATTATACAGTATTTTCGGAATGTTCAATACTAAATCCGAATTTATACGTTTTTCGCCATTTAGCAATGAATAGAAAGAACATAGTTAAAAACATTAAGTTAAAAGTCAGTTTTAGTCGTTACATGTAATAAAAGCAAAATGTGTCAGGCCATTTTGTTTCAATTTTCAAATCCCACCTCTGTATTCTTGAGTTACACAAAGTTCTCTTGCATGACATTTTAAAAGACTGATGGTCATCATAACAACTG
>VMBQ01015675.1:0-13050 GCA_007657795.1 Dreissena rostriformis | reverse complement strand
CTATTTTCGAAACGTCTATAGTTGTCCTTGAATTTGTCCAGACTATTTTCAGTGAAGAGACTCGTGACAAAGTACAAGTCATTTGATCCCAAAAAGTAATTGCAAACATAACTTGAACATGTTATTTGGTATGTCCGATATAAAATGCATTTTACTATAAATGCAAGAATAGCTTATTCATAATCAAAATGCTTAGTTTTAATTTTCCTTAGATTATATGTGGCGATTTTTGTTATATTCACAACGAGAAACAGCAGGAGACAAGTACCGTATATGCCATTTATTTCATGTGCTCAGGTAGAGACTGTGGGCGACAAATACATGGCAGTTAGTGGTCTACCCGAAGAGTCTATAACTCACGCAAAGTCAATTGCAAAACTCGCCTTGGATCTAATGGATGTGTCAAAAGAGCTGCGAGATCCTAACAACCATCTCATTGAGGTGAGAATTGAAGTTTAAATAAAAAAGTCATATTCGCGATGAGGTTATTTTACTATGTGTGTATTCCAATAGTATGATAGTTAATATATTTGCCAATATGAACAACTGCGTATACTCTAGACGGATTTCAAACGTATCATCTGCGAATTATTAATACGAAAAAGGAGTGTATTGTCTGGTATGATTCTTTTTGTATCGAAAATTAGTTTGTAAGTACTTTATATATGAACATGGTATTATTATTATAGATAACCATTGGGATTCACTCGGGCGAGGTGGTTACAGGTGTTATTGGAAAGAGGATGCCGCGCTACTGTCTGTTTGGCAACACGGTGAATCTAACCAGCAGGACGGAAACCACGGGTGTCACTGGGCGGATCAACGTCTCGCAATACGCATACAAGTAAGTATGCTAATTACAATTAATTATTCTAATAACTATTCCTTTGTTTTTTATAATGATCCATTATAACATTGCGCAAATATTAACTTTAAGATGAATCACACATTTACAAACTGAACATAATGATACATTAAGTTATTTAAAGTACATGTCTGATTCATATGGCATTTTGCATTACCTACGTTGTAATGTTTATGTCAGCTACTTGAAGGCAGGCCCATGCTTTGACCCAGAGTTCCACCTGACGTTCAGGGGAGAGGTGAAGATGAAAGGCAAGGCGGAACCAATGCAGTGTTGGTTCATGACACGTAAACTCACACTTGGCGAATAAACTAGACGCTTATTTGGCGAAACAAGACATACTGGCGGGTTAATATGTACGTTAATGTATAGAAAAAAAGGCATGTGTTGTTCATAAACTGAGCATTTGTTTTATATCCTTTATTGATATAATACTATTTATATATTAATGTTGTGTAAATAATTGCTTATGAAATTACTGTTGTATGTTTTTTGTGGTTGTTAAGATATGTGGCTATCGATAAATTTGAATGACGTGATATAACATTGATACCCGTCTTGAAACAACACGTCTTGCACTCACCAATATATCGTGGAACTCGGCATTTGTAAAAGGGGAAATATGTAATACCATGACGGTAACCATAAAACTAAAGTATATTGTATCCACTTACGTTGCAATACTACTATTATACATGTTTTGTCTTTTTTATTGTGTTGTTATATAGTAACCAGACCAAGTATATGTATTTTCGTAATAAAAGTATTAATCTATTTGGTTTGGTATTCGTAGTCGTTATTATAGAACACATGATTGTGTTTTATACGAGTATTGCTTAATTAGCTATCGACACATATAGGCCAACTATATTGTTTTATGCAATTAAGTTTCACATCTTACTTTGAAATTGCAATGCTCCGTTTGGCAGCTAAACATTTTCAGTAACAGTTTATAATAAATATATACTTAGTTACACCAACAGAAGCAACAAGGTCCAAGGTTGCTGTCGTATACAGCTGTGTCGTTTGTAATTGTTTTTCGGGTGTGGTAAGATCTGGTTGCTTCAACCAGTTTTACTGCAACCATAGTGATGTGCCATTTAAATCAAAGCACTACAAATCGTTTGCTACAATGAATTGAAGAAAGATATGTATACAAAGTAAAAATACAGTATTGAATGTTAACTCTGGTAAGGAACGCAATTCCAGTGAATGTTTTTTCTCCTCTTAAATAAAAAAACAACATAATTATTGTCATTTCATAAAACATGTTTTTGTTCTACCGTCCATAAATAAAAAGTAAAAATTAACATGATGGGGGTTAAAACAAATGGGATATATCAATCATGTTCATCTACACTTGGGTAAGCCAGAGATAAAACAACACAAAAATCGAATTTGCAAAGATAGCATACAGCAAACGTGAGAACAGGATTACAGAGTTCTGCCATGCATTATACCAGGTTAGGTGATCACGATGTTATTTACAAGCATAATCTGAGACATGTCTAAGCAGAGTTTAAGAATTTGTTCACAATGATTTTCAAAAGCTAACGCTATCATTTTATTCAGTCGCAATTAATTGAACATAGTTTTGACACAGCAACGACACAACGACAGAATGTGTTTATCTCAAGGGTAGAGGATAAGACACAGACTTAATTCAAATGTAGTAAATACAATTTGTTGAGAACTTATTGGTGTACACACATGACTAAATGTTTACAGTTTATAGTTGTCTCCTAAATGTTTGGCCTGCATGGCATTGGTTCCAAATGCTTTTAAGCGGTTTAAAAGTTTGTTTTTTACTGTTCTGTGTAAACATTAGCAGGATATACATATGTATTGAATTGGCCATACATCGGATTACTAAGTTGACATTATGCAAGAACAAGAACGTGCGTAAATGTCAACACAATACAATTGATGGACATATTCCTTGACACTATAATGTGTGTACTGTTAATCATTGCTAATTTTACAGTCTTCTGTAGAAGTGACAGTGATTTTCCTTACTTATAATACTAGTGTAGTGAGCTTTGATTGTTAAGGTATTTATAATGAATTGACGAAAACTTGTTAAACCATAGTGTCTCTTAAAAGTCGGTAAATGTATGTATACTTTTCATAGAGAACATTCAATGTTTCGAACTTAAATATGTTGTAGGGCTTCATATCAGCATAATATCAGCAAGCGTATTCCCATATCAACATGTCTTTGAAACGCATTTTGCTTTATTGATGTATCTAAACCTAAGACTGAAAAAATAAAATATCATATAACATATAATCTCACAGAAGATGATATGTCATTGTTTTGTTTTCTTTTTTGAATATGTAAAGAATTCAGATTTTTACACATTTGTATTGTTTTCTTTTTATATATACAAACAATAAATTTAACATGTTGTAATATACACATTAAAGTGCATGTCCTATCCTCTGAAGACAAACACGGGTTTTTCCGAATTAAGTGCATGTTATCAATACCGTTTTTTAAAACAATTCGACTAATAGTTCTAACGATATCTGCCAACTTAATCGGCTTATATTGAACTAGATATATATTAAGCCTTATTATTTGGAAGTTTGCATTGTTTTATTGAAAATAAAGAACATAAAAAACAGCCTTTGTCCATTAAGTGACTTTACAATTTGTATCGAAGTTTTAAACATTGCATTTGAAATGTTACTAGGTCAAAACGCAAGGGACAATGTTTAATGTCGAGCAATTTAGCATAACGTTCATAAGAAAATGGAATCTGCAGAAAAACGTGGTGTTTTATCATCAATAAAATAAGTCACTTTCAAAAAGGTATATATAAATAGAGAATGGTTGGCTTCAAACGGTGCGCAAGTGGTCGTTTGATCTATTCTTAATTGACAGTGGCATATTCTACCTATTTCTCACACAAAACAGACATCGTAGGCATGCGTTCGTTCAAAGTTTGCAGTGGTGGCGCACTTTATTATATTTATAGAGAGCGGTTGGTAAACTAATTAAATTAACGACATTCTGTTACACGTATCAGAAGAAAAATACTTTCAGTAACTATTCAACGAATTTTAAAAATACGTCTTAGGGTGTTTCATTTACAAACTACATGGCACTTATAAATGTTAACCATTATACCCACTGACGCGACGATAAATAGTGTGATAATGTCGGCATGTGCTCTACATTCATGTCTTCTTCAATAAAAAGTGATTTCCTTCGGGGACAAGACACATGAAAATTAAACATTAAAACGAAAACAAGTGCAAAAAGGTGAACAATATGTGTTAATGCAAACAACTTATACTTTGTTAATAAAGTATTTATCAGACATTTGTTAAACACATATTGAATATCTGACAGCGGAAGCCCATTTACAATTAACAATCTAAAACAATTGGACAGATAGCAATTTAAACGTTGAAACGTAAGTCTCTTACCGCGAGTGATAGTGAAACGAAAAAAATCAATGCATACATATCAAAACTACTGTATTGTTAGTCTATGCAAGCCTATTGAATACAGTATTTAATGTATTCTATGTTATTTAAATTCAAGTTAATATGAAATATTTCGGCCCCCAAATATACGTTTTGCTTACATATTACCATAATTAAACAAACCGCAGAACTAAATGTCTCCAAATGCTCCGTTGATCGCTGAGTAAGTAACTACACAATTAAAAAGAAACTAGTATTTCAGGAAAAATGCGCGAGTCTAAAACATAATCAGTATTATGTTTTCAAAGTAACACAATTATATAGCACAATAAAGAAAAACTACAGTTTTTATTAAAGAGTAAAATGTAATTGTTGTTCATTTAAATCTATTAATGAACATAAATAACCTCTTAAATTGGTGAATACAGTAAATAATTGAAAACTGGTTCCCATGTGTACATTAATAATAATAGTATTTGAATGTTTATCAACATATACTGGTATCCTATTATTATCCTATTATTGCATGACAGCTTATTCACGTACATCAAGGTATTATTAACAATTTAATAACATCTAGGTGTTAATACACAGGTCTAACTTAACCAATATTCTATTGTGTAATTGTTTTGTCCCGTTTTTTTACAGTATTTATATTTTGCTATTCTGTTCACAAAGATTTTGTACAACGTGAACACTTTATTTTTAATATGCAAACAACATGTCCAAGGCAACATATGGTATACCACTATTTAACCTTATCTTATTCATAATATGCACTTTGATTAATGTCGAAACACAGTTTGAGTTGTTGTGTGTTTATATTGCTATCATAACGACGATTTTAAAATTGAAGATCTAAACCACTGTTCTGCCAAGTCCAAATCTTTGGAGACCAAAATAAGTGAGCGCGACAAAGAACTTTTGATTACACAAACAAGGAAATTATAAAACTCTTGCGAAAGTGCATGGCGGTCGTGAAAGTCTTAGCGGTACAAATGTAAAGCGAAATAGTGTCCCTTCGCAATCAAGTCCAAACTTTGAACACCCTGACTTCTCCGTCACAGTTAAAGAAGTAGATTTTGCCATGAACAATATAGAGCAACACTGTAACTATGCATGTTGCATTTACTATCAAAGAAATAAAAGAGTTCGCTTTGTTTGGATGATCTTACATCATCTATAAACTTATCTTTGTATACATATAGAAACTGAAGAAAGTGTGTATTTAAATAATTTAAAGCTTATCATAAGTAGCACGTGTTTCTCTTGATTCAGTTATTTTCCGGACAATTGCTGAAATGTGTTGGTCATGGTTCGAAATTCCATCGAGACCAGCACAGTTAGATGTAGCAAAAACAAAGAAGTATCATATGTAAACATGCGGGAAATACTCAGAATAGTTTCGACAATATCCATTACGTTAATAAAAAAACAATTAACGGCAATAATACTGTACCCTGATTTATTCTAACCTTAACTTCTGATATCTGAGAATAAGCAGAGCCAACATGTTGTTGCCGTTAAGCAATTGCGTTATTTTTAGCGTTTGTCCCTTTGTTTAAAGCGAGTAAATACGATCGTAGTAACATTTGTTGAGTACGGTTAATGAAAAACACAAACTAGAATAAACGTTCATAGAAGTGGTACCTTAAAATCTACGAAAATAGAATTATATACAAATTGCAAATACTTATTTGCTGTACATTCAAACATTGAAGATAAATTATTGACCGCCAGTCTTACACCTTCAATACAACAGTAAACATGAAAGCAGGTCTAAAGCTGGGGTAACCGCCTTTGTGAGTGCAAAGCATTGGGGGTTTACGCTTATTTTAAGTCTTTCCGAACCTCACACTTATACCAGAAATAATAACTTAAAAAGTAATTTTCACAAACAACAACACAAACATTACACAACAAACAACACATTAAACCAGAAAACATAATAATGGGGTATACCCTTAGAACTCTCGTTGGGTTGATGGCTAGCTAACCTAATACTAGGCCAATAATACAGTTATCTGGTATACTGGTAAGAACAAATAAATATTCAAAGCGGTATTTCATCAAATCAAAGGCCTTAACTTTGTCCTGTGATCATCATCAAAAATTCATTAGCACAGTATCTATTTGAAAGAGACCGTTTATAGAAATGAACTTCAACTAAAGATGCCACATACAAATTGTTGACTGATTCTGCTGATAAACGGTTAAATATCTCTTCTGCAAAAGCTGTAATGCTATTTTACAATGCATTAAATTCAGATTATTTGTCCTTTACAATATTATGTTAATGTTAAGGTTTGTTACTAAAAAGTCATCGAAAGACATTTTAAAACGCCCTTTTCTATCAGTGTCTGACACGCTTTCATTATTGATATCGTCTATAACTGTGTTTGCCTTCATCTTGATAAGGGTCTTATATTAGTTTTACATCTAGGAGAAAAAAGAGATATTTCATCTTAAAGGCCATACTGGTTTTGTTCATTTTATACTGGAACGTTTTCAACCAGATTTTATTAAATCTTTGGCTTTGAAGAGTCAGCTTTTCGAAAATAAAATCAGCATATTCGAATTTCTAGCACATGCACTGTCTCGACTGTGTGGGATTTAAGCACCACTGGCTCGTGTGTTTTTATAACACCTAATGTGCATCGCCTGTCCTGATTTACTTTGTGAAAACGGACATTCAAGAGACCATATTTATTGTCCGATTGTTATGAAACTTTTTCTGATTATTTGTACCAAACAATCTCGACCGAATTCGAAACTGACTCAAGTGGGTTAAGAAAACGAAGCCAGTAGATCGAATTACAAATCAATTGTGAGCACGCCATAATTCTTCATGTTCTTTAGTAATAATTTTGAAACTTCGCAAATGGTTACAGTGTCCGGAATAATATGGTCAATAGGTGACGGGGAAGTTTGCTATAGCTATATTGAAACATTGTGAATATTCTAAGAGTCAGACGTTTGTTGAATATACAAACAACTTGCTCAAAGCATTTGTTACTATAACTATAATACGGCCGATTTCGAAAATGATTCATATTTTTTCAAAACATGGCCGCTAGAATATTGGGTTATAAAGCTGAACTGAAACCGTTCAAACAATATAAAAGTCATATTTGTGTTTGTGAAGCTTGCTGAGTACATTTGATTGTTAGCATATCTCGGCCGATTTTAAAATGGTTACCGTTCAATGAAAAATATGGCCACCAGGGGCTGAGGCAGTCTTCCTTAAAATGATTTTTTTTTAAATCCGTCCATAATTGTACACAATTTTAGTAAAGTTTTAAGACCGTAAGAACCATCAGAAGAGAGCGAATGACCGACGAGAATTTGAGAATTGTTACAAAATGCCAACATTGTTGCTATAAAACTATACGTTTCGTAGAATTTGAAGAAAACCCTTCTTTCCTTTATTTTCATCCATTCCTATAGATGAAGCTAGCCCCACATTTAGGATTAAATGACATTACATTGATGCTTTAATATTTAAAACATGTGAGGTCTTTTTAATTAAAAAATAGATAATATGCCTACACATGTTGTTTAAAATGCAAATACTTATGAAAATATTCAGTTTAGATAGCATGTCAATTGTGAGATAGTAATGTATTAGTTGTTGACATCATTATTTTCAAATAAATAACAAAACGTTCAGTCTTTTATTATCAAATTGATGACTGTACATACTGTAATGAAATATGAACTTACTTAGGAAAGCATATCTTACATGTAAATTATGTTGCATTTATTTTGTTGTAAAATACATGTAATTTAAAGTATAATTTCTCAATTTTGTTAAAATTATTTTCGTTCAGTACAAAAGTAGATGTTATTCTTAAGAGGCTAATAAACATGAACTGAGGGTATATAACACATCAATTTAACTGGATTTTTGTATGGAAGTCATCTAAATAAAATTTTGAATAAACTAATCTCAACAGAACAAAATATTCAAATCTGTTTATTACTCAAGCTACTCTACTAAAGACACAATAAGCTGCAATTTATTTCATCAAAATGTGCAATTGACAGCGCTTTTTCAGGAATGAACGCAAGTTTATAATTGTTTTGGACCCAAGTCAACAGTTATGAAAACAGTTCATATGTTTTTGTTTTTGCATTGAATTGATTAATNGGGACGAGACACATGAAAGTTAAACATTAAAACGAAAACAAGTGCAAAAAGGTGAACAATATGTGTTAATGCAAACAACTTATTCTTTGTTAATAAAGTATTTATCAGACATTTGTTAAACACATATTGACTATCTGACAGCGAAAGCCCATTTACAATTAACAATCTAAAACAATTGGACAGATAGCAATTTAAACGATGAAACGTAAGTCTCTTACCGCGAGTGATAGTGAAACGAAGAAATCAATGCATACATATCAAAACTACTGTATTGTTAGTCTATGTAAGCCTATTGAATACAGTATTTAATGTATTCTATGTTATTTAAATTCAAGTTAATATGAAATATTTCGGCCCCCAAATATACGTTCTGCTTACATATTACCATAATTAAACAAACCGCAGAACTAAATGTCTCCAGATGCTCCGTTGATCGCTGAGTAAGTAACTACACAATTAAAAAGAAACTAGTATTACAGGAAAAATGCGCGAGTCTAGAACATAATCAGTATAATGTTTTCAAAGTAACACAATTATATAGCACAATAAAGAAAAAACTACAGTTTTTTTTAAAGAGTAGAATGTAATTGTTGTTCATTTAAATCTCCTAATAAACATAAATAACCTCTTAAATTGGTGAATACAGTAAATAATTGAAAACTGGTTCCCATGTGTACATTAATAATAATAGTATTTGAATGTTTATCAACATATACTGGTATCCTATTATTATCCTATTATTGCATGACAGCTTATTCACGTACATCAAGGTATTATTAACAATTTAATAACATCTAGGTGTTAATACACAGGTCTAACTTAACCAATATTCTATTGTGTAATTGTTTTGTCCCGTTTTTTTACAGTATTTATATTTTGCTATTCTGTTCACAAAGATTTTGTACAACGTGAACACTTTATTTTTAATATGCAAACAACATGTCCAAGGCAACATATGGTATACCACTATTTAACCTTATCTTATTCATAACATAAACTTTGATTAATGTCGAAACACAGTTTAAGTTGTTGTGTGTTTATATTGCTTTCATAACGACAATTTTAAAATTGAAGATCTTAACCACTGTTCTGCCAAGTCCAAATCTTTGGAGACCAAAATAAGTGAGCACGACAAAGAAATTTTGATTACACAAACAAGGAAATTATAAAACTCTTGCGAAAGAGCATGGCGGTCGTGAAAGTCTTAGCGGTACAAATGTAAAGCGAAATAGTGTCCCTTCGCAATCAAGTCCAATCTTTGAACACCCTGACTTCTCCGTCACAGTTAAAGAAGTAGATGTTGCCATGAACAATATAGAGCAACACTGTAACTATGCATGTTGCATTTACTATCAAAGAAATAAAAGAGTTCGCTTTGTATGGATGATCTTACATCATCTATAAACGTATCTTTGTATACATATAGAAACTGAAGAAAGTGTGTATTTAAATCATTTAAAGCTTATCATAAGTAGCACGTGCTTCTCTTGATTCTGTTATTTTCCGGACAATTGCTAAATGTGTTGGTCATGGTTCGAAATTCCATCGAGACCAGCACAGTTAGATGTAGCAAAAACAAAAAAGTATCATATGTAAACATGCGGGAAATACTCAGAATAGTTTCGACAATATCCATTACGTTAATAAAAAACAATTAACGGCAATAATACTGTACCCTGATTTATTCTAACCTTAACTTCTGATATCTGAGAATAAGCAGAGCCAACATGTTGTTGCCGTTAAGCAATTGCGTTATTTTTAGCGTTTGTCCCTTTGTTTAAAGCGAGTAAATACGATCTTAGTAACATTTGTTGAGTACGGTTAATGAAAAACACAAACTAGAAAAAACGTTCATAGAAGTGGTACCTAAAATCTACGAAAATAGAATTATATACAAATTGCAAATACTTATTTGCTGTACATTCAATCATTGAAGATAAATTATTGACCGCCAGTCTTACACCTTCAANTCTAATACTTTCGTCATATAAATAGGAATTTATATAACGAACATAATTAAGCTTTTGATCTGAGCATTAAACAATAATTAATACTCTTCAGCACTCTTAACCACACTGTGTTGTTGTTTGTATTGTCCAGTATTTTGTAAGCAATTGGTCACCTGTAACCAGACAACATCTAACGTTGAAATTTTGGATTTTGCTATAAGGAAAAATGATTTTTGTATGGGGTAGCTTTATTTTACGAAATATTCAATATTTTTTAGCGTGATCGTAACTTTAAATAAAGTATTATATGATAATTCCACAAATTTCACTTCAAATTGTAATTCTTTATTGAGTTTCATTATTCCGATGGTATTCTGAAATTAAGCACTATTAATAAGAAAACAAAAAGATAAAACCATTTGAACTTGGAACAATTTACCCAAACTGACCGTATGCATGTTTTATGTTGTGTTTTCCGATTTAAATCGCTAGGATAACTCTCATTTGAGTGTTTTTTTTTAAAGCAACAATTTCAGTGACTTCGTTCGTCTTCTTTGATCCGCATTTTCGGGATATTATGTGGCTATATAATCGTCGTAATCGTCGTAAATGAAAATTAAAAACACTTAGCTTCTTTGGATTGTTTTACTGCCTTTTTAGGCCTGAGACTCTGGGCTGAAAACAATCACTGCAAAATAATAACAAAACCATAAATTAAAAAAAGACATGGAAAATACTTTTGAAATATAATGTTTAAATAAGCCCAGGGCACAAACTGATGTAATCGTGTTTTTTTATTATGATGTGTTTACGTCAAAGCCAATTAGAGTGTGTTAAGCTGAATAATAATCGAATATGACTACATGAACGAGGCACATGGCGGTTTCACGAGGCACATGACGATTTCNATTATGATGTGTTTACGTCAAAGCAAATTAGAGTGTATTAAGCTGATTAATAATCGAATATGACTACATGAACGAGGCACATGTCGGTTTCACGAGGCACATGACGATTTCCACAAAAAAATGTGCACTACGATGAGAACAATTACAAGATAATCTAAAGTTTAGTTACCGCACTGGTGGGGAATCATAACTTATTGGCACATACTTCTTATATACCAATTTACAGCAGATGGCCCTNTTTACAATGCATTAAATTCAGATTATTTGTCCTTTACAATATTATGTTAATGTTAAGGTTTGTTACTAAAAAGTCCTCGACAAACATTTTAAAACGCCCTTTTCTGTCAGTGTCTGACACGCTTTCATTATTGATATCGTCGATAACTGTGTTTGCCTTCATCTTGATAAGGGTCTATCATTAGTTTTACATCTAGGAGAAAAAAAGAGATATTTCATCTTAAAGGCCATACTGGTTTTGTTCATTTTATACTGGAACGTTTTAAACCAGATTTTATTAAATCTTTGGCTTAGAAGAGTCAGCTTTTCGAAACAAAAATCAGCATATTCGGATTTCTAGCACATGCACTTTCTCGACTGTGTGGGATTTAAGCACCACTGGCTCATGTGTTTTTATAACACCTAATGTGCATCGCCTGTCCTGATTTACCTTGTGAAAACGGACATTCCAGAGACCATATTTATTGTCCGAGTGTTATGAAACTTTTTCTGATTATTTGAACCAAACAATCTCGACCGAATTCGAAACTGACTCCAGTGGGTTAAGAAAACGAAGCCAGTAGATCGAATTACAAATCAATTGTGAGCACGCCATAATTATTCATGTTCTTTAGTAATCATTATGAAACTTTGAAAATGGTTACAGTGTCCGGAAAAATATGGTCAACAGGTGACGGGGAAGTTTGCTATACATAGCTATATTGAAACATTGTGAATATTCTAGGAGTCAGACGTTTGTTGAATATACAAACAACTTGCTCAAAGCATTTGTTACTATAACTCGAAAATAATTCATATTTTTTTCAAAACATGGCCGCTAGAATATTGGGTTATAAAGCTGAACTGAAACCGTTCAAACAATATAAAAGTCATATTTGTGTCATCTCTTTGTGAAGCTTGCTCAGTACATTTGATTGTGAGCATATCTCGGCCGATTTTAAAATGGTTACCGTTCAATTAAACATATGGCCACCAGGGGCTGAGGCAGTCTTCCTTATACTGATTTTTTTTTTTTAAATCCGTCCATAATTGTACACAATTTTAGTGAAGTTTTAAGACCGTAAGAACCATCAGAAGAGAGCGAATGACCGACGAGAATTTGAGAATTGTTACAAAATGCCAACATTGTTGCTATAAAACTATACGTTTCGTAGAATTTGAAGAAAACCCTTCTTTCCTTTATTTTCATCCATTCCTATAGATTAAGCTAGCCCCACATTTAGGATTAAATGACATTACATTGATTCTTTTATATTTAAAACATGTGAGGCCTTTTTAATTAAAAAATAGATAATATGCCTACACATGTTGTTTAAAAAGGCAAATACTTATGAAAATATTCAGTTAAGAAAGCATGTTAATTGTGAGATAGTAATGTATTAGTTGTTTACATCATTCTTTTCAAATAAATAACAAAACGTTCAGTCTTTTATAATCAAATTGATGACTGTACATACTGTAATGAAAAATGAACTTACTTAGGAAAGCATATCTGACATGTAAATT
>VMBQ01015674.1:0-12461 GCA_007657795.1 Dreissena rostriformis | reverse complement strand
CGCCCTTGATGAAAGAAGGGCGAGATTATAGATGGCACTATCCGGATACAACAACTATGCAAATTCAAACCAATTTGTTTAAACAAGTAGCATGTTAAGAACATAGTTTCATAAACATTGTGGAACTATTTTACTGTCATGCATAATATTTTGTTTGCTTCAAGTAGGGGCTGCACACAAAGTTGAACATCTACTGACAATCCAAAATATAGAAAAATATAAGTAGGTGGTCGAATTATCCTGTGTAAAATTGCAGAATGCGATTTAAAAAGTGTATATATTTCGGTGTTAAATTCCCACTGACTTTGATAAGGTTCGGTTTATCTCGAAATCTCCTTCAATCCTTTTTTTGCGCTTTGATTTTAACAGTTGTTGTTGGTGTGTCTGTTTTCAGTACACGCCCTACTATCAACGCTTTCTCCACGGGCGATACGTTGAAACGCTGCAACCGCGTTCACGTTGACGTCGATAGCAACGTCACTGTGGCGGAAACTGATTTCTCCGTCGACGCTTTCGGGATTCATATTTGGTGCGCAGAAAAATATTTTACTGGATGATTCTGTTGTTTTCTTCGCTAAAATTCCATCCGGTATAGTGTATTGACTTTCTTAAAAGACTGAGCTAATTTATTATTTTGATGTTCTGTGGAACATTAATAATGCTCCTTAAAATATAAAATTGTCGAAGATTTACGATGGAAGAGCGTTCTGAACAGGTTTTATGATGGGTTTTGTTTGCCTTCTACACTTTTATTCCGAAATTATTCGTAAGTGAATCAGAAAGGTTGCCTGGAAACACAATGCCTGGTAGGTTTAATCAGTACCCTCGAAACATTGCCTCACAATCTTCTTGTGGAGGCTACATTCGTATGGATTAAAGATGTAAGACGTTTTACAAATAATCAAATATAACCACTCCCAAATTATTCTTAAATATAATTAGTATAAGCATTAAGCTAACGGTACCATCAACATTAACTGCTATTTATATTCACTTCTTGTTGACGATTAACTTTGAAGAATGTTATAAGATATTCGAATTCAATTTAAATCAAACATTTTCAAAAAAGTTGCTCGTAATCAGGCTAGTGAGAAATGATATTAAGAATTATATATCCAAATATTTGCAATATATTTAATCACTAAGCATACTTAAATAACTGTATTCATATCATTAGCAAACGTCAATAAAATCACAATTAAAAAAGTAGTCCCTAGTCAGGCTTGTGAGAAAAAACAATTCTGGAAATAATTTTCAATATGTCATCACCTTAGCATTAAATAAAATACTGTTCACTAATTAACTTAAAAGTTATAATATTTTACTTGAAGTGTATGTAAATTTTGTATATGTGTTATACATTTTTAACGAGTGCGCCTAGATTTCTCCCATATGGTAACCGCCCCCAGAGGACTTGTACGCTGGATGACGGGGGATTGCGGGAGATACAAGAAACGCCTCGTTCCAGAGACGGCTCTTAGTCTTTAAGTGCCCGGTGTGAAGCACCTAGTGCACTGCACGTTTCGTGCGAAAGATGAGCTTGTAGGTTATGAGTAATGGTGGGATCGAACCTGCCACCCCTGAGCTCTCATGACAATTTGCAACCAATACACCTAAGATACATTTTCGTATTAAGTTTGAAATGCTCCCTTTAAAAGATATGCTGATGCTCCCAACGCTATAATGTTATTTTAAGGAACGTCAAAGTAATGGACAGTCTGTCACGCAAGATTAGCATTTTGGAGGCGGATTTATCCCACACGTGTCACGCGGATTGTCAAGCGGAGAACTTCACAAAGAACGATGAAGTTACTATGGAGACGGCATGTGGGTACCCGAGTAAGAAACTGGCGCGAAACGACCTTGAGTTCTCAAGGTAATAACAAGTTTATTCAGACGGTAATAATGAAGATTGTCTTTAGGAGCCTTTTCGCAGAATATTGTGCGTCTTGCAGTATGCAATTGTACCTTTCTTAATAATGGCCGTTTTTATTATTGCATTTATGGTTTAGAATCGTTTTTACTTGCAGTCTCTATCAACTCTGGGGTGACTACGTGCTCTTCGCTGCCGAAGAACGGAACGCCACGTGGTGCGGAAAACCCGGTCGCGCATGCACGGACTGCAGGGATCACATGGTGGCAGATGATGTAATTGACGCATGCGCGGATCGAATTGTCTCAACTGAACTGGCTGGGTCCGTGTCGCGGCTTGCGAAATTTATAGAGGCGGAGTGGCCAGACAGTGAGTGCGAGTTTAACTGGCGGGAAATTTTGATGTTCAATTTAAGTCTAAAGAAAACGTGGCTTCATCGTGACTGTACCGTATGTATATGATTTATATTAGAATGAAGCATTTAAGTTTATCAAAATGACGTTTTAATCAAAATTTGGTGCCTGTTGTATACAAATATATACAATTAAATATAATTTACATAAAAACATTTCTGCCGACTTGCAGTCAAAACTTACTTTTACAAACAATATGAATAAATATTACTGTACCGGTATTCACTCAATTTATAAATCAAATGAACAATCTGCAACAATCAGTATAAAAGTGTATATCCTTCATTATAGCTATTAAAATATTCATCAACAAAAATATAGTTTGTTGTTGGTTTTTTTCACAGGAAAGCTTTTTATCATGGAAGCATTCGACGAAGACACGTCCGATTTCCCGAACGGTCGCCACGGAAACGAATCAGTGTTTTACGAAGGCCGCGGCGCAGAAATATCCATCACGCAAGTCAATGCATTCTCCCCTGCTGTCTTGGAAACCGATGACTACATACTGCGACGTCTCAGCGAGTTGACCGTTTGCGCGAATTTCGCGTACGTTTCAAAAGACGAGACGAAGGTTAGCGCATGCGTTGCAAGGAAACCGAAGAGTGATCGCCGCAAGAGGTCACTTCTTTCGCGAACGCGCAGATCGGGACACGTGGAGCATACGATGGTAAAAGAGCTCCTGGAAAAACTAGGTAAAACTAGTTTTTGTAATGCATAATCCGCTGTTCAGCTGTTTGCGATGTATATACATCCTGATTTTAGATTGGTTGCGCAAGACAACAGTATTTTGAAGTGGAATTAAGATCGGTATTGGTGTACTAATTGTTTAATGCGCAGGCTATGAGTCTGTAAGTAGATGTATTAGCGCGCATCGCGAAGCTGTTACACGTCCTTTTATAGATGAATCGTAAAAAGTGTGCCTTTTATCGTCAAAAGTCAAGCACCAGCATTAACAAATAGTTCCACTATTTGTGTTTCGCAATTTGTTTTACATATATAAGACTATATTAGAATCCATGTTGCGTCAGCAAAATATATTTTGTACACATCAGGCTCAGCTTGTTCTCTTTCCAACAGTCGTTGTACGATATGAGCGTTTTTATTCAGTTTTATTAAGTTGGACCACAAGATTCTACGTAATTGTTCTGTACACGTATCTTCACCACAAATAGTCACATCTATATACTCAGCGTAAAATGTTTTATCTTTTCACAAAATATAAAATGCAATAACAAGTGCATTTACTGATACTTCCGAACATAGGTGACGCGGTAGCGCAATCGCCGTCTGTAAACCTGACCTCGGTGTCAGCACTTCCTGTTGGGGGCCAGTACCCACAGGGGTCGACCATGGACGTCGCCTGCGGTGAATTCACCGGAAGTGTGTCCCATGACGACACAGAAAGATTTAAGAGGTAAGCGCGAAATTTTACTGTGTATTTTATTGATGATAGTTTGTGACATTATAACACGATATTTTGGGAATTGTTCTGTAGATGAGGAACACATTTATCTTTGATAGCTAAAGGAATAAACAATTCAAAACGAAAAGAAGTGTAAATTCTGAATTGAGGATAGCACAACATAGCTATCATTACAATAACACCAATATTTAGCAGATCCTGTTAGTATAGAAATGAAAAAGGGTTTGAATCAATAAACATCTAGGTTATGGTTTGAATAAGTTTGATTCCAGAAGGAATCCTGAATAGATGCTCGTAGATACAAATGCAAAAAGACCGAAATCCAATAGATTATGTATTGCCATTCAAAGTACAATGGCATCAAATCTGTTTGCGGTATGCGAATATTTATGTTATACATACAATGTGCCGAATAAGTTCTATTGTACAAATGTGACACTACCAGACTTATCGAATACCCACTGAGCGACGTCGCTTTCGAGCCAGAGGGCGACACCGGCGCGTGGTGCGGCGTGGAAACGAGGCGGTGCCACAGGGATTGCACCCTTCACTCAGGCGACATTGACGACCACTGGAACTGGTGTGGTACCCGCACTATGCACATGCGTCTCGCGGCCAGGATTCAGCGACTGACTAAGATTTTACCGCCGTCTGAAAGAGGTCAGTAATATGTTTTTTTTTTCAAACACAAACATGTGTTGCTTTTTTAACCCTGGTCGAAAGCCCACATTATCGAATGAAGTGATCAATACATTATATTCTTCGAAAAGCGTATTTTAGCGTATTTGCTTTCGACGGATGTTTTTCGCGCGCGTTGAAAAAACAGGTTTTTATTTGTGACTTTTTTTAAGAGTGAAGGATATGGTCATTTAAGAACATTATACATATATCAGTCATGATTTGTATTTGACACATTGGTTAACACGCTTTATCCTAACAATTTCGTTTGGCGTCTTCGCGTATAACAAACATGGTAAAACTTAATTTATGTCTTAATTCAAATGTCGTTGGATGCTGGCTCTTTTTTCTGCAAACTTGATATCATTCGAAAACTTTTTTTATTTGCTTATTTTCAGTTGTCATCAAGAAAGCTTTATCAATGAATATAACCGATGTAAAGGATAAACAGTTTATGGAAGGGAGGTAATGCTGTTTACTTGAAGTTGGAGTTGTGTCACTTTCTTTTTTCTCGACAGATTGCAGGGCAACACATAGTTTTAATAAAAGTTACTCAATATATAATGACAATATCGATGAAATTATTTTACTTATCGACTCAAATGAAGCTTGCCGTTATGGTATGCAGTTGAATATATATACATCTGCATATTGTCTTTGAATATAATAATTGATTGTCAGTGTTTTGTTAGTAAATTCACTCTGAATTTCAATTTGTTACAGGTGGCCAAGTCTAATTTGTTTTGAACTGACATGATCTTACACTTAAATCTGGACTCTTGAATTAAGTGATCTTTTACTTAGATCGGGATTTAATTTTGTTTCAGGGCTGCTCAAATCATGCTGAAGGCAGGCGGGAGTGTGTCGGCGACAGAATTCACTCAATACGCCATTTTGGCCGGGTTTGATTACGTCACGCGCGTTTTGGATGACGTTATACGCGTATGCGTCAAGGTGCAGGATGGCATTCAGACAAATCTGGCACAGTTTCCGACCGCAAACTTGATTTCCGTGCCCCTTCCACTTGGGGAAGAGGACGAATACGATTATCCCGAAAGTTTACGAAACGAATCGAGAAAACCGCTGCTCTTCGACGTTTCTACCTCGGACAACGATGTGTCGGAACATTTTAAACTGCACTCGTTCGTAAGTCCAGGCAAACGATATATTCGCCTCGACACAATGCTGGTGTTTCTTTTGGACCTCACTTACGATGACTTTAGGGGCGGATTCTACGTCATTTCCGGCTCCGGTTACAGACCAAGGTCGGTAAATCTAGACAACATCGATACCGGTCAAGAACAGGAGCAGATGCGGTGAGGTTCTTAAAAAAATAATGTCTCTTTCTCAAACAAGACTCTCATTAGGACGCACATGTTCACGGAAAATAATTCAATTCATGCTACAATAGACCCTTTTCTTTTGAAAGAAAACTACTTGTATTTCAATTGAAAATATATATTTCGTGAAAAATATATTGAATATTTTAATGAAGTGGACAAAAAACACGCGAACGTCAACAATTCCATTGATGTATGCCTTCATCATCATATCATGCTGTTGTTTTTACGCTCGTCACGCAATTAATTTTAGATGATATATTCAGGTTCGAAATGGGACAGGCCGTAGAGTTAAAGCCCAATGACGTAGCGTCCGAGGATAACCTGTTCCGGCTGGCCATTTCCCTCATCCGAATCGCGAAGACCGTGCGCACGCAGCAGATAGGCATCGGAATCGGCTGCAAGGGCGACAGACACTACTTCGACGTCCGCCCGATTGCCGACGAGAACGATTTGGTTGTGGAGATATGGGATAGCGGCAACACTCCACTATATAATCGATTAAAATCCATACAGGACATGATTGCACAGGGTATGTGGGGAATGTTCGATTTAGTATGATTCTGTTTTGTTCAATAAGTCATAAAACGGCCGTTACTTAACCTACTCACACTTTCACAGTGTAAGCTGGTTTACAAGTATTCGGTGCACATACTAATGCGATTTACTCAAAACTACCCAGCTTGAATCAGAAGTATGGGTGATGACCTTTAACTAGTGTCATGACCAATCCGCAACCAAATTTATGTGGTCGACATCGCATTTTGTAAATTGTAGCAAGTTACTATCGTTATTTTTTGCCGAATTTAAATGTTGATTTTGTAATTTGGTTGGTAAGAATCTGTCAATGAAGATATCAATCAAAAACAATTTCAGCAACGTGTGCTTATTANTCATTAGGACGCACATGTTCACGGAAAATAATTCAATTCATGCTACAATAGACCCTTTTCTTTTGAAAGAAAACTACTTGTATTTCAATTGAAAATATATATTTCGTGAAAAATATATTGAATATTTTAATGAAGTGGACAAAAAACACGCGAACGTCAACAATTCCATTGATGTATGCCTTCATCATCATATCATGCTGTTGTTTTTACGCTCGTCACGCAATTAATTTTAGATGATATATTCAGGTTCGAAATGGGACAGGCCGTAGAGTTAAAGCCCAATGACGTAGCGTCCGAGGATAACCTGTTCCGGCTGGCCATTTCCCTCATCCGAATCGCGAAGACCGTGCGCACGCAGCAGATAGGCATCGGAATCGGCTGCAAGGGCGACAGACACTACTTCGACGTCCGCCCGATTGCCGACGAGAACGATTTGGTTGTGGAGATATGGGATAGCGGCAACACTCCACTATATAATCGATTAAAATCCATACAGGGCATGATTGCACAGGGTATGTGGGGAATGTTCGATTTAGTATGATTCTGTTTTGTTCAATAAGTCATAAAACGGCCGTTACTTAACCTACTCACACTTTCACAGTGTAAGCTGGTTTACACGTATTCGGTGCACATACTAATGCGATTTACTCAAAACTACCCAGCTTGAATCAGAAGTATGGGTGATGACCTTTAAATAGTGTCATGACCAATCCGCAACCAAATTTATGTGGTCGACATCGCATGTTGTAAATTCTAGCAAGTTACTATCGTTATTTTTGCCGAATTTAAATGTTGATTTTGTAATTTGGTTGGTAAGAATCTGTCAATGAAGATATCAATCAAAAACGATTTCAGCAACGTGTGCTTATTACATTGAAATTGGTGGAGGAGGCTTTAGAGGTTAATCATGTGATATCTATTAAAAAATGATTAGCATACAATTGTATTATAACAAAGACTGTTTCTATTTTCTCTTCTATATCAGGCGGATCTGTGATCACTGCAAGGCCTGATCACGTCATATGTAACAGCCCGGCCCTGGGGCGCGACTATTTCTACTTCAACTTTGACCTCGATCAGGAAGGGTGAGTTTAAGAGTCTAATACAATTAAACATATACATTAAATGAATGAAAAAAAATATAACATGTCCTCGTTTTTTAAAGTTTAAATTAGATAAGAGTTCACATGAATAATACACCAACATAGACTCTCGTTGAAATATTTCTTATTAAAACTAAAGACGCTGACTTAATTGTATTTTAGCCATGTAAAACATAATTACAAACAAAGAAGTTGAATTAATAAGATTCATAATATAATTACCCATGGTATCTTATTATCTAATTATCGTTTGTAAGAGCGTTATTGTGTTAACATTATTAGAATAAACTTTAATTTGGTACACACATTTTTAGGTAAATTTTATTCTTATATTAAGTTATGAAATGAGATTCATGAATAAACCTTATTGTTTCTTGTGACATCATATCCACAGACACTGCTGGAAAACCGACAATTCATTCTGCGTGGAGACGCACGAATCACGTTACAACGTCAGTGTCATTCTCCAGCGGCGTCTGACGTCAGCGGCGGGAACAGGCAAACTTCCGCGTGCGGACATTATGCCGGAAATCGTGGCGTGCGTCGTCGATACTTGCGGAGGCTGTCCCAGCGCTGGTGCGGAAAATGTGTGTGCACGAGCGTCTCGTGCAAATTAACGCGCTTTGTCTTTAAAAAAATCGCGCTTTAAAAGTATTTGTTGACAATAATTTGCCTATTCTTTGCGACAGAATATCAAAGAATGTACACGCGGACCTTTGTGTACACGTGCAGAATTTATCGCACTTGATATGGTAATTTGCTTTTAGTTTTATTACTTTATGTTTGGAAGTAACATGCGACAAGGTTTGTATGGCACCGCGCGTGTTTGTATCCTTGCTTTAGGTATGTGCTGCTCTGTTCTGTTTTTGTTTTTGCAACATTTCAGTTTCCGCAAAATTTCATAAGAACCTGTCAAACACATTGTTTTACCATTTTTCATCTTGTCAGACATGTTGTTAATTTAGCAGACAAGCAAGCTCGTTCACTGGGAACTTTTCACTCTTACAGACATTGTGTCTGAAATGTTTCGCGGAGTAAGAAATTTATCAAACACACGCTGAATGCAGCATGTATCACTGTCTTGAAACTTTCGTTTTAATAATATATATAAAAGAAACACCTGTGGATGTCATTTCAAAGGGAGCGTATGGAAAGAGAAGGTGCTCAGGTGTACAAAGATGATCCTGAAGTACCTGACCCAAGCCAGCGTCCCGTTCCAGCCACTACTGGACAAAGTGTCCATCTTCAACACGGACAATCACCAGTCAAGTGTCCACTCGCTGGCCTGTCATGACGGCAGGGTGTGCGTGGAGAACACACAGCTCTACGCGCTGCTTTGTAAGTGCGGTTCGATTATTTCACAAGTGAATAAGTAATGGTATTGTGCCGCCGCGGGAGGTTGGTAAAGACACAGTTCTAAGATTGGAAGACGTCGAAAGCGCAAACTGACAATATCATTAATATGCCTGAATGTCATTCGGTTCACGAGTTTCGCTATGCAGACATAACAACATGTAACTTGATTCAAAAGCACGCTTCAGATAAAAACCCTATCTATTACAATTCACTTATAGCTTTTTCGCTTGCCAACAGCTTCCAGCGTTTTGATTATGTGTATTAAGATTGACTATCAAACATTTTTATAATCTTTTGGAACATGGTTGGGGCGTGGGTTTGTTAGTTGGGGCTGGCTATATTTCGGTCTTCACCAATGTCAAACCGGTGACACTTTTACCTATTAACAAACAAAACATAAGAAGGGTGTTTCATCAGTACTAAGTATCTCACATGCTGTCTAACGTGTTAGACAGTGGAGGCGTTAGTTTTTTCTAGTTTAAAAGCGGAGTCAACTCTAGCATTTGACAGCTTGACACAATGCTTGGCATTAAATCCTTAAAGAAGGTGAATGATTAAACCAGATAATCATCGTCATGCACAGCCCACTCTTGACTTATTTAAACAACGTAGCGACATATGTACTGCATTCCTGTTTCAATTCCCATTTAAAGGTAGGGAAATTATATTACCCGAATAACAGCAAACACATATGTACACCGCCATTTTGTGACACGCCGATATGTAGCACCATGCGGTTATTTGCTACAAAAAAAACCCGTTATAAAACACTGTACATATATTTTTCAGCATTATTTAAGTAGGTATTCAAAGTATCAAAGCACCAAATTGAATTTCTATTTTTTCTAGTACCACTAACGACGGCAACGTACGCACATGAGAACGCGGACGAGTTGATCTTCGGAGGGGCGGACAACCCGAGCCCCCTACTCGAGATAGTGGAACAGGAGCTGGCNACAGTGGAGGCGTTAGTTTTTTCTAGTTTAAAAGCGGAGTCAACTCTAGCATTTGACAGCTTGACACAATCCTTGGCATTAAACCCTTAAAGAAGGTGAATGATACAACCAGATAATCATCGTCATGCACAGCCCACATTTGACTTATTTAAACAACCTAGCGACATATGTACTGCATTCCTGTTTCAATTCCCATTTAAAGATAGGGAAATTACATTACCCGAATAACAGCAAACACATATGTACACCGCAATTTTGTGACACGCCGATATGTAGCACCATACGGTTATTCGCTACAAAAAAACCGTTATAAAACACTGTACATATATTTTTCAGCATAATTTAAGAAGTTATTCAAAGTATCAAAGCAACAAATTGAATTTCTATTTTTTTCTAGTACCATTTACGACAGCAACGTACGCACATGAAAACGCGGACGAGTTGATCTTCGGAGGGGCGGACAACCCGAGCCCCTACTCGAGATAGTGGAACAGGAGCTGGCTTGGAGGGCCGTGGGAAAAGTGGACGTATACCTGGAGTCAGCCAAGGACGTTAACTCGCTTAGAAATACCATACAGGTAAGCGCAGAGTTGCCGCCCTTTTGTAGATTCAATTTTGGAAAAAAATACCTCGATCGAGTTCGAAACTGAGTCATGCTGGGTCAAAAACTAGGTCACTAGGTAAAAAAAAAGAAAAACCTTGTAAACACTGTAGAAGTCACGTTTCATGCCTAATCTTCATGTAACTTTGTAAAAATGTTTGTCTTGATGATATTATGGATGAGTTCAACCGTTGTTCCGGTCCGTTGAAAAACATGGTCGCCAGAGGGCGGGGCAGTTTTCCTTATTTGGCTATAGTGAAACCTTGTTAACACTCTAGAAGTCACAATGTTTGCCCAATCATCATGAAACTTGGTCAAAACATTGATTTTATTAATATGAAATATATAAACATGGCCACCAGGGNATCTAAAAATACCATCTTTTAATGCACAAATAATATATTTTTAAAGTTTAAAAAATAGCAACCGATTTAATGTGAGAGACAACTAGCAATAAGTCTTAACATAGAAATTGCAGTTCATGTATTCATTTGCAGAGGGCATACACAAGGGAAAGATGTTATAAAAATGAACATAATCCATGAACTTAGTTGTAGAAGTAGTTGGTGACGCGGCCTTACACCGTGTTAAAGTCATAACAGATATATCCAAAACATGTGAGACACACGCCATACCAACACGTGGAGTAACTCTAAAACACTGTGATACTTAATAAACAGCAACGAAGTTGAAGACGAATTCCACTTTCTGTTGAAATGTTCCAAATTTGTCCAAATTAGAGGAAACTACATTACAACATATTTTAGAGTCAGACCTAGCATGTTCAAACTCACGCAGTNCCATACCAACACGTGGAGTAACTCAAAACACTGTGATACTTGATAAACAGCAACGAAGTGGAAGATGAATTCCACTTTCTGTTGAAATGTTCCGAATTTGTCCAAATTGGAGGAAACTACATTAAAACTTATTATAGAGTCAGACCTAGCATGTTCAAACTCACGCAGTTGTTAACCACACAAAGTAAAAGTGAAATGTTCAAGTAAGGCAAGTTCATATCAGAGGTAATAACTATTCGACAACTTTATACTCATAGTAATGTATAATTGTGTTATATGTATAACTGTAGACTGAATACATTATAACATAAAGTGAAAGGCTGTATTTAACCATGTTGTGTTACTATTGTTTGCTGATTCAGTTGTTGCATTAACATTAAGTATACATTTAATTCGGTATTCTGTGTTCTACTAACATTTAACTGTGATTCAAAAATTATTATTTTTTGTTCTTTAAAAAGATATTGTATATTTTATTGATTACAACGACATATTAAAGCAGTACCGTATATAGCTAGATACACTGTTATCATGTTTTTTGTTTAACTATCTGTAAAGTTCATCCATTACTCAATTATGATATTTCTACAACAAAACAACGGCTTACTATATTCATGTATTTTGTATTATCATTGTGTTTAACACTAGAAACTGTAAAGTTTATGTGTAATAAAATTATGTTCTGTTCTGATTATAATGACACCTGTTATTTTAAGTTACTTCGATTACAGGATATTAGAACTAACATACCGACACACAGACAGGCGGAGACACGACAACACTGTTTTACAATAGTAATACTTACAACTTTGCGTTGACTACAACAACAACACGTGAAGGCATAAGCAAAACTGTTTTGATAAAAAATACCACAGCAGCAAGTTGACATTATTGATACTCATGGCGATAAGCAATATCGTGCTGTCTTAAAACTTTGGTAAAAGAACGCTGTTAATTAAGATAAATATCTTTTTTGGGCATTTTACTTTTTTCCATACTATTTGACAACATTATCCAAGAAAGAC
>VMBQ01015673.1:0-12133 GCA_007657795.1 Dreissena rostriformis | reverse complement strand
TACTACTACTTCTACTACTACTACTACTACTACTACTCATGTTAATACAATAGAATTACACTAAGACAAATATATCTTTTCATTTTACACTCATTATCTCTGTAAGGTTCTATGAAATACATACGTATGTTAAATACCTGAATCATTCCGTCCCAGTACTAGAATTCGTTCCACAAAATAAATCTTATCCAAAGTTAGTTGGACCCAAGATGGTCTTTGAAGGGCTGCGCAACAGTTACACTCATCGGCTAGGTTATGCAACTTAGGGTCCATTGCAACACCATCATTGACCCTATCTGCAATCCAGTCGGAGTACGCTATCCCATTTGATGACACCGTGATGGCCGACCAAGAGATCTTGACTGGACCTAGGTAAAATATTATATCGGGTGTAAGATAAGCATTTTAAGCATTTTAAACGCATAAGGGGAATATTTTTTCGTTTGCTTTGGTTCATAAAGTGTTTTGCTCGCTTTTACTATTTAATCTTCAATACACTTCCGCATATATACAGGCCATATACGTATAAATAGACAGACCATGTGCGCTACTTAAAACCTGTCGTACAATTGGCCGCTATATCGGAAAGCTAGTCGTTGTGTTCGTGCCCCTTGCTACTTAATGATTATATTGGCAATACAGAAACAAATATTCGGTGAAAAGCGCATTTTACTTTTCTTGAAATATGAATAAAATGGAATTAATATCTCGTATATCTACTTTTTGTCTTTCCAGTGATGTGTAATAGCCCTGCAAGAAGATACTGATTGAGAAACCTGGAAGTCATACAAAATAAGTGAATGAGTGTTTAAAAGCTTATTTTGAGACTTCCCATATTAATATGACAATTTATTAACGCTATTTTGGTCTACGAAAATGACTTCTCTTTTTTGTATAGACCACAGTGGCATTCATAACATGATTTTAGAATAAAGGGAATGTTCTATTGTCACGAAATATACCACTCGGGAACCTGAGTATAATTTACATGTTAGCCTTAATAGAAATCTAACTAAAGTCTATACGTGTTAAAGAAAATGTAATGCCTGCATTTGCCACAAGACTAAAGGTTCATTTTCATCATACCTCTACACTGATATCGGCCTAATGGAAAGGTTCCTGATATAATTATACAAAGTTACAAGCCTTGCCATTTTAATTATAAGCCTCGCAATACGGCATTAACCTGTTATTATCTTTATATCATAATCAATCGATGTTTAGAGGGAAGACATATGTCTCGCGATCAGCTATGAAGTCGTCATTTCCGGTAAAAACGTATTTTATAATCATAATGCGCATGTGCTCTTGACGTCACGACTTACACGTGAAACGTCATTCTAGCCAAATATGCGATTATATTTGGTTCTTACTTTAATGGGGACGTAGAGGCATGGGTAACAGAAAACAGGTTATTGATATATTTTTGTCTTATATAACAGGCTCTGCACAAATTAAAAAAAACCCGGCTCGTCATCATCCTTATCATCATCGCCACCATGATCATCATCATCAAGAAGAAGAAATCAAAATGTCAGAACCAGGCACAATAAGGATTACATAATATCACTTTTAGTCATAGTAATAAATCATACGAATTCATATAAAAAGATGTAAACATAAATCACGTTTTAACTCCATCTGACATTGACAACTATATTTAAATCATATCTTTATCTACATCGTATGAATTACCGATTAAAACTCAACATGTATTAGATTATGTGAGTGCAATTTCCTCACCATAGCGTTTGCAAGAAAATTTGAAGTAAAAACATGAAGATGGCAAATGTGTATTTTCTATGCAAAACATAAGTTAACTGGGGTTAAGATCAGTTTCTACTTAAGGGTATTCTAACTGAGCAGCTTCATAACAATGAAGTCCACAACATCAAACTGCAATGTAAACATGAATATTTTAAAGACTGTTTTTCATTTAAAAATAGAAGTCAAATGAAAATTTAGAATTATTGTCCTTTTAACAAGACAATATTGTTAACAAGACAACCTTTTTTTTTATTGCAATCGTATATATCGAAGTACAAATTGCCAAACTTCTTATTGTTTTGTTCTGGTGGCCATTACTGGTCGTATCAGAAGCCATTTTCAAGCGCTTTACTAGCTTTCCAATATCGCAGCATATACTACGCGTATGGCTCATAACTCGACAAATGGAATAACCGGTCTATATTCTTATATTTATGGGGATCCTGTCCCTCCAAGCATTCTTTCCGTCACACCGATCAGCATAGCCCAACATGAATGCACAACATGTATATATGTGAAATATATTACTTATTATAAGTAATCATTATTAAAGTCTAAAGTCGGATCTATAAGAGTCATATTTTATATAAATAGTACATGGTATAATAGCTGCATAACCTCCGTTCGTGCGGATATGCATTAACATCATTAAAGCATTTGTTCGATGAACCGCCTTTTATTTTATATTTTACACAAACTGAGTATAACAGCTCGGTGTTAACCCAATTGTCCGTGAGCTGGGGGTCTGAGGTATTTATCCGCCACAGCAATGTGTATAATCCTTATAAAATGTCATACATATTTTTACGGATACGAATACGAATATAAGCTAAAACCATACATAAATGTATCGTACCTGTCCCTTCGCAAGAATTTAGAAGTATTCCAAATATAAGAACGTGTAAACTCCCACCTAGCGTATGCATAACTGAATTATAACCAAAACATTTAACAATTGTTTTCTTTTATTCAATCTCTTTTACATAACTTTTGCACACTGATATGCAGGAGTAAAATGTTAAGTCTTCTAAACCGATTTATCTACCATAAAATTGAACATTCGTATTTGGGTATATTATTGTCATGGCTGAATTGAGTGTATAAACCTTTTGTAAGCCAGATCGATAAACCGTTTTTCTCTTCCGCATTATGGCTCAAACAGGCGATTATTCAACATATGAGTTTAATGCGCGAGGCATAACTGAACTATGAAAATACTGACTTTGCAGCATTGATAAAACCAATTTATTACGTATTCTGTTGCTCTGAGTTCGCGAGTTCTTATCACATTAACTATGGTCGAGTGTCGCCACAACTAAAACTAATAATTTTCCAGAATGCTATTTTAATCTTGAATAAAAACGCTTATTTTTGACGCAAGTTTATTATAATTCAAGTTTGTAACATACCTGTCTTAATATAGACTTCTGGTCAAAGTTAACTCTCTATTTAAAGCTGATTGGTCGATTTGCAAATTCGAGCGATGGTTTTTTAAAATAAGTTTATACCTGTTGTGTACGCTTTATACACAAAGCGTTGAAGATGTTAAATTCGCTCAGTTACAAGGACAATAACATTGAACTATTATTAAATTTCTTATTTATATGTAGGTATTTCTTTATAAAATTTACTCTGATCAAAACTTATGGAATCTAAACACAAGAATATAAGCAAATTATTTGATAAAACCTACAAACGAAAGATGCTTAAGAAACATAACAACATCACACAGTGAAATAAAATTTGTGCATAGGTCATTACTGTAAATCTATAGCTGTAACATGTTTACTTTTGTACTTTTTATGGCAAAACAATTATGTTTAACTTAAATGGTACAACTGAATTTGAGATGCTATAAAAGATTTTCAACAATTGATATGTTCACACAATTGTATTCATATAGCGCCTGCAAGTAAGGAGATTTTCTCACATTAGGAAATATGTACGTGCTAAAATTACTTCATGAGTCAAAACCATGAAGCTTCAAAAATGAAGGAAGGCTATTTGTAGTTCTTGCAATCAAGTAGTTTAAGAGGCTATTTTGTGTGTTTTGTAGCAATGTGAACGTTGCGATGTCCATCAGCACTACTCCCATAAAAAACTCAGCATTAACCAATGATATGTTTCTTAGGTAATTGGTAAATGTGAAGTAGCATAGTGTTGGCATTGGTATGTATATTTTCGTAACCAAGATTCTTGAAAGTTGACCACTGTGAGTATTTTTATTGGTGGTTACATGTTCTCTACCCTGGCGCTGAAACATTTGTTAGCATTGGCTGTGGTATGTACATGTTTGTGCTACCCTGGTACTGGTCAAGTATCCACCTGGTAAGCATAGACTATCCGGACTAAAGCGGTACTTGTTTACTACCCGGTTATTGGACTGGTATCCACATCGTTTAAATATGCTCAGGCGCGTACGTTTTAACTATCCGGATGCTGAATAAGTAACAATATGGTGAGTATAGGCTGAGGAAGGTATATTTTCACTACCCGGTTTATGAACTGGTGTCCACATGATTACCATATGCTTGGATCCTAATTATACGCGAATGCTTCGGTTATTGTAGGAAAATATGTATGAAATATCTTCCACACAATCGGCACGGGGCGCTAATTTGTCGTTGCTGCATGTTATGCAATTTGTCTTCAATGTATAATTTGTCTTGCCTATTTTGTGTAANCTGCTACATGACAAAGATAGAGATTATGACATTATTTTTCTTATTATTTTTTTCGGCAGCAGATCTGCACATAGATGTGTACGCATAGAGATGTAAGGCACAAAGGAATTTCTATTTCATGATAGTCTGCTATTTAAACTTGTTACTGAAATAATCTCGAAAAGAAAAGAAGAAACAGGAAAGGATGAACCTTCTGTTCTCATTCGGTTTCCACATTTTTTTCTTTTTGGACATAATGCCCCTTCTTTGTAGGGAATATGAATTAGATCTATATGAATTTGGAACTGTCCATTATAAATCATTTGGGAGATAGGTTTTGTTGAATGTGTGTAGGCCTAAGTCTATTTATATCCATCGGTCACCCTGTCACTGATGGCTAGCATCCAAGTCGCCTGACCCAGATTAATCTGTTATGAAATACTGTAACGAAGTGTTGTTTATTATACACATACTGTATCTACTGGGCTTCTGGAGACACGTGCAGTCACTTTAAAAGTAAGTGGATTAAAAAGCCGAAGAATTGGGAATTTGTTTATTGTTCTTTTCATTCATATTAATTAATTGTTTGTAGTTTATGCTGGGATGTTTCAAAGCGAGCCACTATTCTTCTGTTAGATTGGTCCGAGGCATTTAACTTGCAAGGGTGAAAGTTTTCCGTTATGTTAGGATTTCCGTAAATTCGATCTTCAGTCAGGTCGTTTTTCCAAATCGTCTAAATCCTAGGAGATATTTGTGGTAGGGGGGTTACCCTGGTCTTTGATTTTGATCGGACCTGAAGTTTAACATCAAAACAGTAACGGCTACGAGCCGAAATGTCTCCCGGAAAAGGAATCGAGGACGGCTACGAGAAAAGAATCTGCTCTAGCAGAAGGCAGCATGACGTCACCTCATTAGAATATTCTGGCGGAATCTGCCGATAATTTACGGTTCCTTTGCCTATTAAATGGTCTACCGCACGGAATAAGTCGAAGTAAATCGGAATCTGACTCGGTTTCAAAACAAGCGTTTTGATTGGTTTACGTTAATCGGTAAACCAAAGGAAATCGACGTAATGAGACAGTCTTGTCCCTAAAATAAAAATGGCGGACAATTCAAAGTAGCTTTACTCCCGAAACCAAAAAAACGATCAAATCATGTATTTGCCTCCGAGGTACAACACAAAAGTGGTGTGCAATACAAGTGGCGATGGGATTGGCTCCATGAAAGAGACTCTAGTGGTGATAAATGGGGAGATTGGTTGAAAAAACCAAACACTCTAGACTTCCGGTTCCGGTTTACTGTGTTGCAGAGACGAGTGCATTACTAAGAAGAAAAATAAATATTTTACATCAGATATAGCCCCCTCCCATTAAGTCATACCCAGGTTCTTTGAATTGAAATACTGTGTAACCCAACTGCCAAATCTTTTTGCTCCAAACGTTGAATAAAATTAGTTTTTTTCAGTTTGAAATAAAAGCACATGTTCTGGAATGTTCAAGATGGCCGCCATTTGTACCATTTCATAATATAAACGTCTTATAATAGCAAACCAAATTAAATATGGATGGTAAAAACACTCAAAAATCGTCGTCGAGTAATGATCACATACAAAACCAAAAGTCCAAGCAGCTCAGTGCCTTAGATCATGACTATAATGTCCGAAATGAGAACTTGTGTGTTGATTGTAAAGATCTGCTCCCTTATGAAGGAAATAGTATTCAATGTGAACTATGTGATAGCTGGTATTGTGTTCCTTGTTCAGGAATGACTCATACGTTTTACCAGGAGCTACTTTCAGAGGAAAACAATGGAAACTGCATTTGGTACTGCAATGGTTGCAAGAAGGCGATTCCGGGTGTGAGAAAAGTTCTGAACATGGTGAGTGTGATAAAAAATTCACAGGATACAATGATGGTAAGAATTGAGAAAATAGAGAGTCAGTTGATCAACATAAGCCCTAATTCTCAGTTAAATACAGAATTTGAACTAGACCAAGCCATTTTAGACATGAATGAACGTGGAAAAAGAAAGAACAATGTTATTATTTATAACTTGCCAGAATCAAATGTGGAATCCCCTGAGGAAAGAAAATCTCATGATGATGTAGTGTTGAAGGAGCTATGTGGATCAGTAAAAGTAAATGATATACCAACAGAAATAACTCGACTAGGTGTAAAAAGTAACACTAGATCACGGCCAATGAGAGTAGTGTTTGAAAATGAACAAGCTAAATGGAAACTCCTTAAGAACAATCATGTGTTTAAAGACAAAATCCAGGCAACACCTGACTATACATATAGACAGAGACAAATGAACACGAAAATGAAAGAAGAGGTTGCTAAACGCCGTGTGATTGATCAAACATTTACGTTTAAGAAACTGAAAGAGGAATTATATTCCAAGCCAAAACAAACTCAAATCCCTGAACAGCCCCCACGAACAAATTCTCCAACAAATGTACAATCTGCTCGAAGCATGCGGTCAAGACCTGAAAATAATGTAAGCCCTAACCAGTCGCCCATTATTTCTCATCATTCTAGTCAGTCAGTCAAATATGATGGTACAAGCTCCAATGAAGGTGCCAATGGCCAGGGGGCCCCTTTAGGCAGAGGATCGGGAAAAGGGACCGGACGTGGCCCGGGAAGAGGTCGCCGTTAGATTCCATGAAAGACAAAACTAATAGTTCCTTAAGTTTAGTTGAAGTTAATGTTTCCAGTTCATTTAATGTTAATACGTCTGATTCAATGGACGGCAGTTCTGTTTGTTTAAACATTACCTCTAGGAAGGAGGGCAATGGGATCATTGCAAATTTATGTAATAAAGACAATTATTTTTCCAAAGTGACAATACTTCATGGTGATAATGATGCAGACAATTTTGATGATCATGAATCTAGTGTTTCAAGTGTTAACGCCTCAATTGACACGGAATTATATGCAAGTAGTACCAGCTTGAATTCTCTTACAAGTGACACTGAAATGTATGGGAACAGTAATACAGATGACACTGAAATTTACATGAGCAGTCCAACAATCCCTTCTTGTAGCAACGATAGCTTTAGTATTGAAAATCATGAAGGTCTTAAATGTCTGTACACAAATGCTGACAGTTTAGGCAATAAATGGGCTGAATTGGAATCTTTAGTTTACATTCACCAGCCGGATATAGTAGGAATAACAGAAGTATTCCCCAAGACGGGTGACAGAGTTGATGTTTCGAGTTACTTACTGGAGGGTTTTCAGCAATTTGTCAATCCTAAATACTGTGTTAGTGGAAATAGAGGTGCAATTTTATTCATCAGAAACGGTATTGATGGAGGAAGTTATATAAATCTGAACAATATTAACTGTAAAGAAAGTTGCTGGTGTGAAGTGAGAACTGACAATGAAAATATTTTGATTGGTCTAGTGTACAGATCACCAAATTCTGACCAAGAAAACAACTTACAATTAAATGAATTAATGAGTGCGATTGGCCAAGAAAAGCATCTTAAAAAGATCATTATGGGTGACTTCAATTACAGAGATATTAATTGGGATCAATGGACGTCATCAGCTCCTGAGACCTGTAGTAGTCATGAGTTTATTGAGGCAGCCAGGGACAGTTTTTTGTTTCAACATGTGAATTTCTACACAAGATATAGAAACTCTCAACAACCGAGTGTACTGGATTTGGTGTTCTCAACTGATGAGTTATTAATTAATAATTTACAACACTATTCTCCTATAGGTAAAAGTGACCACGTTGTGTTATCATTTATTATTGACTGTAACTCTAGAGTAAATTACCAGGCCAAAGAAAACTTCTTATATGATAAAGGAGACTATGATGCAATCACCACAGAGTTGTTAAATGTCCAGTGGGAGGATGAATTTTTTGAAAAATCTTTAAATGAAAAATGGATTTATTTAAGGGACAAGATACATACCTGTATGGATAAATATATCCCTAAGAAAAAAGTTATAATTGGAACATCTAAAAAGAATAGACCTATATGGATGACAAAGAATGCACTTAAGGCTATCAAAAAGAAACACCGTTCTTGGCAAAAGTATATGAAAACAAGAGAACATACTCTTTTCCAATACTACAGTAGAGATAGAAATGCTGCTACTCGTGAATGTAGAAGAGCACAGGCTGATTTTGAACAAAAGATATCACAAGAAAATAACCCAAAGGCCTTTTTTAAGTACGCAAACTCAAAAAGAAAAGTCGATGTTGGAATAGCAAAATTGAAGAGAACTGACAATTTATTAGCAGAAGATGACAGTAAAAAGTCTGAGGTGTTAAATGCTTTCTTTAAAAGTGTTTTTGTACAAGAAGATGTTGAAAATGTTCCAAATCCTAGTAACAGGAGTAATGGACAGACAATTAGTGATGTGAACATTGATGAAGAAAAAGTTCTGAAATTACTTGAAAAATTAAATCCTGTGAAATCTTCGGGTCCGGATCTATTACATCCAAGAGTACTAAGAGAGACTAAAACTGCTATAGTTGTACCCTTATCAATTATTTTTAAACAATCCTATCTAGAGGGTGAAGTTGTTGATGACTGGAAAAATGCCCATGTTAAAGCCTTATTTAAAAAGGGCTCAAGAGAAGATGCTTCTAATTACCGTCCTATTAGCTTGACTTGTATTCCATGCAAAATGATGGAAAAACTAATCCGAGACCACATTGTTAGCTATATGATTAACAATAAGTTGTTTTCAGACATTCAGTATGGTTTTCGATCCCTTCGTTCATGTGCTTTGCAGTTGCTTGAAGTTATGGAGACTTGGACTAAATGGTTGGATGATGGAAAAAGCTTTGATTGCATATATTTTGACTTTAGTAAGGCATTCGATACCGTACCTCATGCTAGACTGATCAAGAAACTTATATCCTATGGAATTGATGGGAAAATGCTAAGTTGGGTAAAATCCTTTTTGAATAATAGAAAGCAGAGAGTCGTTGTGAATAAGGATATGTCAGAATGGAGTGAAGTTACCAGTGGCGTACCTCAAGGAAGCGTACTCGGGCCAACACTTTTTTTGATATACATCAATGACATTGACGACATGATTGAAAGCACTATCCGACTGTTCGCTGATGATACAAAGTTGTTCAGCTCAACTGAAGTGCCCTTGGACAATGACCAAATCCAGAGAGATACTGATAGACTTTCCCAGTGGAGTGATACATGGTTATTAAAGTTCAATACCGCGAAATGTAGTACTCTTCATTATGGTATACATAACCCAAATATTACTTATTTGTTAGGAGAAGGACCTGATAAAACAGAAATACCTAATAATACTCAAGAATGTGACCTTGGAATACTCTTTGCTACTGACTTGAAATTTTGTGAGAATATTAATAAATGTATTAACAAAGCAAACGGTATGATTGGGCTTGTGAAAAGAACTTTTCATCACATAAATACAAAACAATTTAGAAAACTCTATAAGGGCTTGATAAGACCTCATCTTGAATATGGAAACTTAATATGGCACCCTAGATTTATAAAGGATATTGAAAGTATAGAGCGGGTACAAAAGAGAGCAACCAAGCTAGTCCATTGTGTGAAACATTTACCGTACCCAGAAAGATTAAAAGTTTTGAAGATTCCAACATTAGCATATCGTCGTTTTCGTGGGGACATGATTGAGGTGTATAAGCTGTTACATGGCAAAGAAGATATTGAGTACACTAAGTTTTTTTATCTAAATCCTAATACAACAAGAGGACACTCACTTAAACTTAAGAAAAAGTCTTTTAAGAAAGATGTCAGGAAACACTTCTTCTCCCAGAGGGTAATCACACCATGGAACCTTTTAACAGATGAAATCGTCACTGCACCGTCACTGAATACTTTTAAAAACCGATTGGACATATTTATGAAAGACCAATTATACACAGTAATACCGGATAGAACCTGGGTCCCTGACCATGAGGGGGCTATTAGAGGCTGAGCCAGCCTGCGGCCCTAACCGGATGGTATAGTACCAGAAAGGCCGTTTACCAAAAAGGCCGTACCAAAAAGGCCGCATAAGTGAACCAAAAAGGCCTCATGGTATGCCAGAAAGGCCATACACTATTTTTGATTATCATTGAATAATTATGCTGAATATAATTATCGTATCTATTAAATAGTCATATTAATTCTGGTTTGAACTGTTAGTCTACTTTAGAGCTGTTAGTTTTATAATCAAAGTCGGCAAAATTATCGCCAATTATCGCATGTGAATTGTTCGTTAGTAACAATATTTTTCCTTGAGTAATTGATATTTCATTATTTTATTTTTTTAAATTAAAAGCCGTTAATTTGCGACTGGTACAACCAATGGCAACATCGCAAATGTGGCAAAGGTAAGTAAATTAATTATATACGTGTAAGAAGACGAAGAACGTTTTATTCAAATCCGATATAACACATATCTACAATGCGTTAGGTCAAAATGACCCATGAGATTGTTATAATCGTATAACATAGTCAATGTAGTCAAAAAAGTAACATACACAATATATTGTGTTTAATACAACGTTATTCTTAATTTCTATGTCAATCAATAAAATAAATTAAATAAAATATATGCATATGGATTAGTGGATTAGTGACTGCTTAAATACAAATATTAAATATATTTAACATATATAATATAATTAAGTACATAATATATTATATGAGGATATGTTTGTAGCTTGTTTAACTTTAATACATTATTATGACTAGGCTAGTCCTTTTGAACTATTTTTTACAATGTTTAAAATATAAAAAGTTGAAAGAATTTGCATGTACAAAAAAAAACTCGCTAATCAGACCGGGTATCCAAGTGTCAAGGGTCATTAACAGTTTGCGGCCTCTGTTTTGATAACGGGTTAGTAGATAATGACACTTAATGACACCTATTGATAATTACTAGCGCATTTTAAAATATTTTCTTAACTTTCAACAATATAAAACTAGCCTCATTAATTTTGGAAGACTTAAACCGAAAGAAATAAAAATGCTTTATTCTATGGGATATTATTTTAAAATATTTAATACATTAGGTATGTTAATTGAATTTGTGGTGTTTATAAATATTGGGTTTTTAATGTTGGTATGAATACAGGCATTACCCAGACAACTGTTAACGATATAAAACCAGCAACATTAAATTCAGAAGACTTAAACCGAAAGAAATAAAATGCTTTATTCTATGTGATATTTAAAAAATAATAAATACATTAAGTCTCTTGTGTTGTTTATATCAGGTTTTAAATGTTTGTATTAATACAGGCATAACCAACACAACTTTTAACAATATAAAACTAGCTACATTAAATTCGGAAGACTTAAACCGAAAGAAATACAAATGCTTTATTCTATGTGATATTATTAAAAATAATTTATACATTAACTAACACACATTAAGTCTCGTGTGGTGTTTATATCGTACGGCGTTGTGCTGGAGTAATGTACATGTATATTGTATTATGTAGTTTAAATTATGTTTATTTTGTCACATTGACTGTATATTGTCTGTATTTTTTCTTGTAAATGTATTTTTTTTTAATAAAGAAAATAAAAACGTTCATACATGTTTTATGTCGTACTCCATTTTGATTTAACAGAAAATAGAATTCACATGTTAAAAAATATTATAATGTAATTGAAATTAATTTAAATTATGTATACTGTAAGCTACCTTACATATTTAGTTTCGCTTAGATACGCT